>JAGDQP010018904.1:0-35756 GCA_022664845.1 Lepisma saccharinum
CCAACTGTGAAACATGGCGGCGGCACGGTGATGCTGTGGGCCGCAATATCATGGTTTTCATTGGGTCCTGTGGTCACACTTCGCGGACGCATCACTGCCAACGATTATGTCGCAATTTTAGGAGACCACTTGCATCCTATCGTCCGGATGTTGTTCCCGGTCAATGACGCCATATTCCAGGATAATAATGCACCCATTCACACAGCTGGAGTTGTTGCAGCGTGGTTTGAGGAACATCGGGATGAAGTTCAACACCTCCCCTGGCCCGCCCAATCCCCAGATCTCAACATAATTGAACATCTGTGGTCCATCTTGGAAACACTACTCCGGCGACGATTTCCACCTCCATCCTCTCTCACAGAACTGGCCGATGCCCTGCACGAGGAATGGTGTAATATTCCACTTGCTACCATTCACGACCTCTATGCCTCCATCCCACGTCGCATCAAGGCTGTTCTGAAGGCGAAAGGTGGCCCGACACCATATTAATCTGGTAAGTTGCACTTTCGTTCAGGTGTTTCCATTATTCTGATAAGCATCTGTATATCTAAAAAATTGTTGGACCTTACAAGAAAATAAAGTAACAAGAAATAATATGAACATTTTCTTGTTATATAAATCGATTCTGAATCTATAATAAATGACTAGAGAAAATGACTACAAAATATTACTGCGATATAGAACTCAGTACAAGTAATACTCCCAATGACCTATACCATGTCAGTCTAAATCGGTCATTTTGAACTCTACAAACAAAATAATCCCGTAAAATTAGACAAATAACCGACCGAACACAGACATAAAAAAAAAGCTGAAAATTGGTGGAAACATACGGGGCAAAGTTTTAATTTACATACTAAAGGTCCCAAACAATCCGCCTTAGTGAAAATCCGCAATATTGATAAAACTACGCCATCTTGGATTGTGCGTTCTTTATGTAGCTCTTAAACAAAACATTCTTTAGAGGTTATTTTTTATCCCAATTTTTCTTTTTAAGTTGTATACTTTATTATCTGAAAGTTAATTTTGTGGGAACAGTGCAGGAATAGAAAAATACATGTTTATAGTAGAACAGTGTTGCCATCTATTGTTGTCGTTGTTCATTGACATACATTTTAAAGACGGTGATATTGAGTATGATAAGGTAATTCATTTTTCTTATCATTGCAGGGTGAGTGAAAACTTCTACAAAATGGATGCAAAGACAGTAAAACTGTTGAAGTTGTGCTCGTTGGAAGTGGAATTTATACCATACGACCGTTAAGTGAGAAACGGAAGGTAAAGACATTGTTTCAGTCCATGTGAACTGCCGAAAAAAATTTACGCGTCGAATTTCGAAGCCTGCGGCCCACGAGAAAGAAGGTCATCTGAAGCGGCGTGTACGCTCGTCTGTCAATGAGTTCAATTTTAAACAACTGTGCATGTTTTACGAGAAGGAGATTCACACTACTGGTAAGTACAAGCATCCGGACCGACAACCACCTTACAGTGTCAACACAACGCTTCGTGTGATTGACTCGTAGCGTTCTATGGCATCGGAACGCTCCGATAATAGCGACCAAACCGTATTGCTAAGAATAAATACCGAAATTGATCTAGTGACTGCTGAAGCATGGTACCATCGACAGTGCTACTCCAACTAAAACCGCCCTGGTTCGGCTCCCACTACCTTCGGACAATTGTCATCCTCCAGCGGGAGAGCGCCCTGAAAATCCACAGAAACTCCAAAATTTCAAAAAAATTGCAATTTCATTGAGAATGGAGACGAATGCCAACATATGTTTCGAGAGCTAATCGATTTCATGAAACACGTTTCTCCCGAAGAAGAACCCTACAGCGAAAAGCATCTAAAAAGATAGTTTCAAGCTTATTTTTGGGACAAAATCGTCACTGCCGAGTAAGTTGGGAAGACCTTTATGCTTTGTTTCACTGGAACAGCGCATAAAATTATAACTAAAGGTGGTACAACGAAAAACAATCCGGAAGAAGAAAGGATGAGAATTGTAATAACTGCAGCGACTATCATACGGTACGATATTCGAGCTCACGTGTACGCTGGAAACGACATCTATCAAACAGAGGGAAAGATTCCATCTGAAAGTGAGAGTGAGGACTTGATACCTGATACACTGAAAGAAATGATAAATATCCTAATTCAGAAAAGGAAGCCATTACATGAAGACCTAACTACAAAAATGAAAGCAGTCACTATTGCCCATGCAATCATTGCAGCTGCCCGCCCGCGTTCCTTTCTACCACCATTGCAATTAGGCATAAGTGTCTACCTCCATTGAAATAATGGATCAAGGCAATTGTTGGACATGCTATCAAACTAGGAATGCGCGCGACCTACTATAAAGCATTTAGTTATGAGTCTTCTATAGTTCATAACGCTCTACCTTCTGTCAACGCTGAGTCTTATGTGGAGTTTATCTTTGGCAATGCAGGTTATAATGTGAAAACTTTTGATGGATACGGGACATTTCATGCAATGGGAAGTGTAAAGTGCAGCAGTGTTAACACTCCTGTTCCGAGGATGAAAATTTATCTTACTAGTCCTGATTTGTCATCTCTAGTAATGTTGACTCTAACGGCCTATCAGCAAACAACTAGGTCCGTAACATCTTTAATTCTGGTGAAGGACATAAGCGGAGTTCTTCCGGAACCTAAGAATGCCCCAAAAGCTCGTCTCATCGATACCTTGTGTGGTTACCTGCTTCAAGATCCGCAGGTTTCCGGATGGAGCAAAATCATAGATGTCGTGACAGTTCAGAACCCACCGGAATAACAGACAGCTGTCCTACCCCTGCCATTTGTCAATCTTACACAGTCCAATCCTACCACGATCTACACTTGTCTTCTTTCTGACGTGGATCAGTGCAAGCGAAGAAATCGACAATCGAGTGTAGTAACATTTGATGAACCACTGTACGCGAAGGCATTGGATATAGTTTTCGCAGCTGGAGAGGACAGTCTGCTATCATGTGTAATCTTGAGTCTAGGTGCTTTACACCTACTGATATATTTTTTGGGCTCCATGGGAACTATTATGGCTGGCAGTGGCTTAGAAATTTGGGAATCGATTTACGCCTAGAATACCGTGGTTGATATCATGACAGATCATCCTTTCGCTCAAGCCCTTCGTTCACATTTCTTGACTTAATTTTCCTTGAAGATTCTGCTCCTAGAAGATCTGAAGAATTATTCCGACCTCACTAAAGAAATGTAGACAGTTTTCAATGATATACTGAAAGAAAAGGTTCTCTGAAAACGGTTTGCATGTTTGAATGCTTGATAGAAGCTTTGAGGTTGTTACGCGAATACGTCAAACAGGAAGAAGTTTCCTCAACTAACCGTACTGCCAAATTGTGGGTGCAGTACTTCACAATGGTCAACATTATGCGTCTTTTTATTAGCGCAGAACGTTCTGGGAACTGAAAACTCCACCTATACTCTGTACAAAGTATAAGTCCAAATTTACATGCCGCTGGGCAACTAAATTACGCAAAGTTTGCTCGGATTTATCTTTCACAAATGATGAAATTAGAAGAACCCATGACAATTCGAAGGTTTGCCACCCAAGGCTATTTCACTTAGAAGGTCGGATCAATTTTGATCATGGTATTGGTAGAGATGACCATTGAGCAAGTAATTATGCGAACTATGAAAACTGTTGGAGGACTAACACACGAACGGGGGCTGTCTGATAGAGTGATTGCTCGTTGGGTATGTGCAATGCTAGCTAGCATCATTGAACATTATTGAGGCTTTGAAGAATTTAGTGGCATTTATTCCGAAACGTCCGACCAACATGTAGAACTTCGCGAATCTCGACAGGCTAGAGATAAATAGGACGTCGATAAGTTAGTAGGTTGGCTCGTAACCCATAGTCCATTCGAAGGACAATCAGATTTTTTTGTCTCATTATCTACTGAATTAGTTGCTGATGACACCGTCAACTGTGATGATGCTCATGACTGCGTTCTGTGCGCCATGATGTCAATTGTGGGTCAGTGCTTCAGTGATGTTCATCACATAAAAAAAAAGTGAAGTACTATCACTGGCAAATGTAGCCATAACGATTAATATAAAAGACACAGGAGTTGAAGTAAAGCCAAACCAGGCTTTTGATCGACGTCGCTGCGTTGTACGCAGCGAAGAGAAGTCTGCATACTATTTACAGTACGAGCTAGTTGCTAGACCACCTGCACTTTTTGATGGTCTAGTAATGCGGAAAGGAAACAAGTCAGCATTCATAAGCGTTCTGCAGGATATAGGACCTTGTGAAAGCACTCTTTCCCCAAATTCTGTGTTCAATTGATGGAGGATTCCTACCTACAGCATCGAGTGGTATGAGTGAGTCCAGAAAACGTTGAACGCATATGTCTACAGTATGTGAAATATCTAACTAATCACTACGGTCGAAACGTGCCGATGGTGTTCGACGGCTACTTCTAACCAAGAACAAAGGACGATGAACACGCCATCAGATGTGGAAAAGAAGCAGCGGCAGAGACGGTTATTACAGACGCTACACTACCAACTGTACCACAGGATGGATTTATGACAAACGCAAAGAATAAGACACGCTTCATTGCACTTTTGTCAAGATATCTAGAAAAAGCTGGCATCAATGTAGTTCAAGACGACGCAGATACGATGGTAGGGTTAAATTCGCTGGAAGTGTCAGAAAGAGGATTAAATTCTGTCATTGATGGAGAAGACACCGACCTTCTTGTTCTTATCAGTATGGCATGAAGTGTTCTGAAGTTTGGCATGCAAAATGTTTTCAACAATACTATTGTATAACGATGTTCGTGATTGCTCTGATCCCTATAATCAAAAGCAACTAATGCGCAATTTTTCGGCGCCTATGGTGTGATCCGAGTAGGATATTATTAGTATACAGATTGAGTAAACACCATTTCATCCAGTGTATCTATACCATATATTTACTTCTAATTATTCTACTGTAAAGATTTTTATTAAAACTTCTGTGAGCCATTCAGTTTTGTATTTCAACTCATTATCATCACACATAATTAGATAAAAGTGGTTAAAAGCATTAAATTATGTGTTTTTATTTAAAGTTAATCATATAATTATGTAATCGGGCTTAAAATATTAATTTCCACAAAACATAGCTTCATTTTACTGCTATTTCACAAGGAAACCCAAAAACGCAAATATCCAAGAAGGCGTAAGGTTTTTCACGATGGGGTCTTTTCTCAATACCGGATTCTTTGGGACTTTTAGTAAATTCACTAGAACATTATTCCATTTCCACACAATTTCAGCTTGTTTTTCAAAATATGCAGCTCAGAGCCTAATTTTACGGGACTATTACCAGTTTTACTAGCTTATAATAGATGAATAATGAAATACAATTGACGAAATCAGAAGAATAACTCCAATATCTGTTGGAAAAAATTAACACTGAATATCATCTTTGATGAAAATTTGCCTGGCAAACGAAGTAGAGTTAAATCTGAAAGAATAAAAAACGGGAAGGTTAAAGCAACCTTGATTTTAGCGTTCCGTTACTTCCCTTTCAAACTAATAGCATATTTTAAGGAATAGTTTCTAGAATACAGCTGTTATAGTAAATTTTCTACAACGAGTAATGTCGGCTAATCTTTACACAATATGAAGGAGTACAAGTCATACCAAAGCTTCGAGCTTTACAAAAGTGTTCCATCAAACTTTCATTGAATTCAAAACATTATATAATATTATTTCGTTTTCAGTTAACGCACTTCCCTAGTTCAAATAACTAATAATTTAAACCATCATTTTTTTTCTTACAGGAATACTTTCTTGGGGAACAACCTGTGTTCAAAAAGGTTGTCCTCGAGTATATACCAGATTAGAAATGTTTCGCCCATGGATCGAGGGGATAGTAGGACAAATACCATAGTGACACTTATAATTATCTTTACCAAATTTATGTTTTAATATTACACTTCTTAGTAACGTTAAGGTTGAGTGGATTCTGAGAAACTGGCATTTAGATTTGTCAACTTGTAGATGTAAATTTATCAGTAGGAATATAGAACGTACGATTGTAAAATATGTAACAGTTTTGATTGATTTGAAATAGTATTTTTTTTTAGAATGAAGTGATTAAATAACAGTTACAGCGATTATGAATTCATAGCTAAACGAATCCATTTAATTTTGACACAAAAGCAATTGGTAAGATGTCGTAACCCTCGAAAAATGGAAAATTTAGATTTTTGTCCTGCTCAACTCGCTAGAGGTCAGGCTACATATAAGTAGGTATTGTAATCCTCTGTGTATTACTAAGTAAAAAAACATTCTTTTTTTGTGTATCACTCATGTCATTTAGTATTTCACATGTAAATTATCTCAATCCGCACCATTGTGGCATACATAATTGTTCTTAGTTACAAACTGATTGAACTCTTTGTGTTAAGCCCCAGAAGTTTGGGTTAATACAATTTCCTTCAACAATTGTTATTTTGTTACCTACATTGTTCAGGATTGTTACATGCATTGGGTGTCTAAAAGTGTAAAACAATAAACCTCAGGTACTGAATAAAAATATTAGTTTATGCGTGATAATCAGAGACAGCGTCTGAAGTGCTCTCTTAAATGTGTAATTGAACATTATGAGTGCGAGAGGAAAGAAAATTTTGTAGTTTGCTCTGAAATCCGCAGTTCGAAAGTGATCTGAAGGAAGAAACATATTATCATAAGATGTTGGCTTAGATCATGAACAAATTATGTAGCAACCAGTTAGTGAAATGGACTGTATCGATAGTACAGATCCTAACGTTGATGGTGATTTGTTGGGAATGAAAAAAAAAAAAAACAATATGAAGAATAATTAGATTTTGTTAATATACTTATAGGTCTTCATACACAGTTTAATATGGAAGATAACAGTTATAATGGTACAACGTATCAGATACAGTGTTAAGTGTAACACAAGAAACGTATTCAATGAATGAAGTGAATGATATGAACCGTAGAACACACACTAATATAGTGAACAATCAGATGGATATTGATGCGCATGTTAACAATGAAGTGGAAACAAGTCAGAATGATCAGGTGGATACGGGTGCACATTTAAAAAACAAAATAGATATGAGTCACGAATACAACAAAATAGAGGAAGAATTGCCCGCAGAAGTTTGTGATGATTTAACTTTAATGAACGAAGAAGTGCTAGAAGAAGAAGGTTTAACAAGTGAAAGTGAACATCCAGCCCAGAACAGTATTTTACAGATTGGTGAAAAGGGAAAGCGGAAACGAAGGGACCTTCGTAAAGCAGAAATTAGGAAGCCGAAAAAGCAGAGAGGACAAAGTTATATGAATAAATGTAAGAAGATAGTGAGAGACAAAAGAAACTACACCCTAATCCTCGCGCATATGGCAAATGTCAAAATAATTGTAGTAAAACATGGGTGAGAAGAGACAAAAGATTTGTATATGTTTTACACTTTAGATTTTGAAGGCAAGAGGAGTTTCTTTTTGTTTTCGTTTATTAAGGAAGAATATAAAAAAAGGATGTATACCAAAAAGACGAAAGCAAAAGAATTAGAAATCGTATTACTTATCAACAGAAACTGGTAGGATTAAACTGTGTCAACAATTTATAATTAAAATTCTTAATATTAGTCGAAGGAGTTACCAATATACTTTTGATAATAAAAAAGAGATTCAAACACCAAAACCACACATGAGAGGTAGGAACGAGCCGCCAAATAAGACTCCATAGACCAAACGAGAACATGTAGAACAGCTCGTAAAGTCTCTACTAGCCATACCTTCCCATTATTGCCGTCGAAGTTCAAATAGGTTATACGTGCTAGTAGCGTTCAAAAACCTAATGTATACAGAATCTATGCTGTCTCTTGGAAATAAAAAGGATATACTCCTGTAAAACAACAATTATTCAAGGATACTTTTAAAATACATTTAACATGGGAATGCATTGTCCGAAGAAAGACAAGTGCTTACAATATGAAAGTTTTAAACACAGAGAAAATAACGCTGTTGATATACGATATCAACAGCATTTGAAAGAAAAAATGCCAAGACTACATTTGAAAAGGATCAAATTCGTGCCAAAGAAGACAAGTCATTTGCATGTATATCTTTCGATTTGCAGCAAGTATTAAAGACAACTCATGGAGAGAAAAATATGCTTCTCCACTACAATAGAAAATATGCCAGTTACAACTTCACGGCTTATGAAAGTGGCACAAGAGATGGATTTTGGGGTGACAGTGATGGTAAAAAGGGATCTAATGAAATTTGCTGCGTTCTTTATCGATACTTATGCATAGTTGATAGGAGAGGCACAGTTCGAGAAATCGTTCTGTACTGTGATAGTTGTTCTGGTCAGAAGGAGAACAGACATACTACTTTTCAAAAAAACTGTGAAAGCATTTTATCTGCAAACATACATTACTTGATCCCTGGTCATACCTACATGCCTGTTGACTCCATCAATACATGAGTAGAATCAATCTACAGAGACAAAATTGTGTGGGGTCCCTCTGAATGGGCAAGAATTATCACCTACGTCAATATATCACCAAGGCTATATAATTTCGAGGTGCTTTCTCACGATTCCTTTCAAAATTGCAAAGAATATCAAGATTCCGTATTGCCAAATTCAAGAACAAGCAGTGTCAATGGCAAACAACTGAGGACTCGTGAGGTATTCGAGGTTCACTTATGTAAAGGAAATGAATGAGTTGATGTGTTCTGTACGTTTCACGATTCACAGATACTAATTCGTTTAAGACCCCATGAGAGAAAATTAGGAGAACAAAGGAAAGTTGTCAGTTGAAAGGCCTTTACTCAAACCGTCTCCCAATGCCAATACAGAAATATAAAGATTTAAGGGCTTTGTGTGCAAAGGGAGAAATTTCATCAGATATTATATGGAGTACAAAATGGTTCCCAAGAGAAACGATGTTCCGGACTGTTTAAATAAAATGGATGAAGAAGACGAAGTACATGATGCAGTGTGAGCAAGTTATGAACATAAATAAACATGAGAACTTATAAATGAAAAACAGATATTCAATTAGTGTGTGATGTTGAAATTTTATGGAAGCAATTTCCTGTTAAGGTTTATTTGTATAATTCATTGGACACTATTGTTTGGACTGCTTAAATGAAACGCACGAAGAAGATGAAGCGTGAAAAGCAGAATTAAATAAGTCAGTGAATGTCTAACATTTAGGTAAGCACAACAACTAATAATCTTTCACATGTTCATTTGATTTTGCCATTATTTCATGTTTATTAAATTATTTCGTTATCAATGTTGTTTTATTATCAAAGTAACAAAGATAATAATGAAATAATAATTACATTGGTTATATTAATGTAAAAGTAATATATATATATATATATATATATATATATATATATATATATATATATATATATATATATATATATATGTCTATTAGTGATTTGTTGGAGTGTATTTTTGTGATACAGATAAGTAGCAGTTTTGTAATCATCTGGGACCATAATAATCTTGAAATGATGTAAAATGAATTCAAAAATTAATTTTTTGCTCTCTTAAAAACAATTGGAAGTGGGGCTTACGACGTTTTACCTTAAGACCGTCGATATGTAATTCATTCGTTGGCGATTTGTAGATAACAATCCGTTAGAACATTAAATGTTGCCGCCCATCTCTGCCTCAATACACAAAAGCTTATAAACATAGCTTTATCCATTTCAAATACAATATACATCTCATCTTTCTCTCCATAAAATTCAAAATATCAAGATAAGTACATCTGTGGAGTCGGCAGATCATTGAATTTGTAAATTATGACACTGTGCACAGATTGAGTACCATTATCTTTGCACAATAAACTGTAGCTGTCTACATAATTGTTTTCCTAATAATTTTTATATAAGGGTATTAAGCGTTATTGAAGCATTTTATTTCTAACTGATAATCAGTAATATTAGAATTTTCATCCACTGTCTTCATCTAATAATGTCATCTGTAATTCTGTAAATTTCATTTATAATTAATAGCATAGAAAAATGTATCGGCTAGTCTAAAGACACATACTGAAATAGTTGTACCTTGGAAGACATAGTTGTAAAACTTTAATACATACAACGTATATGGTATTTAGGTGTACTGATTTCCTTATGTTGATAGGGCTCAGGTGGATGTAAAATATATTTCCGTTACGTCTGATTATATTCGCCCTAGCTTATAAGCTCCAGAAATCCTTAAACAAGCGTTAAAATGTTTGTTGCGGCTGCTCCAATGTGGTTATCAAATACGTTTAATACGTACAAGGCTATTAAAAAAAGTAATCACAAACTCTATTACCAGTCTTGGCTGCTACTTTCGTATCACGAAGAACGGTGGTTCTTCGAGTGACGCCAAAGAACGAGTCTGTTAGCTGCACTCACATATATACAGATAATTTCGGATCTAGCCAACTATAAGCCCAATTTTGATGCTTGAAATTGCATTTCAAAGCTCTTTGCCATACTAATACACAGAAAAAAATGGATCGGTAGGACCTCCCTAGGAGTCCCAAAGGTGTGTTTTTTTTTTTTTTTTTAAAAATCAGAATTCCACATTTCTGGTGATAGCACTTACCGCAGACCATACAGGCGGCGAAGCTTGCGGAATCTTAATCTACGTTTCAATACCTTTCAAATGGTGTATCACACGTCAAAATCGGCGAACGGGTTCAAACGTTATGATCTTTTTAACCGAATCACAGAATTTTCACAAATGGTAGAAAAGGGCCTCCGCCATTCTGTCTGTCCTTTTGGTTTAGCACAAAGTGGTTGGTACGGGCTTTTTGAAAGTCAATTGCGGGCACACACTTGGGCTAAATCGAAGCTTATTTTGTTGATAGGAATTACCGTTTTCGAGATACGGCCCAAAATCAGCCTTTTGCATGAAGACTGTGCACTGTCTCTTTAATAGGCAGCCTTACAAAATAAGTGGTATCAGTATAAAAACCCCTTTGGTATAAAGACGAGACTGACAGAAGAGGTGAAGTGTCACTATGGCGGAAGGATTCTTAACCTCCTAATTTTGTTACAAAGGAAACACTTCTGTCATAGTGAAACAAAGAAACTAATCACAAAATAGATATAACTTCTTTTGTGAGTAGAACTCTTGCGTCCTTCTTGACTTTACCCCGAAAGGATTATTATACTGATTACATTTTCAACCATAATATGACCGTAGTCAAAGTAGAGCCCGTCCTGAAATATATTTAACCGTCCTAGCTTTTCTTAATAATGCTGGCATACAACGTTCCCATCATAAAGTATGGATGCTCAATTTGCATTAAAAATATCTCTGAGGAGATCAAAGAAGTTTTGCATTGTAGCTGACACACACTGTAATAAGCTAGTTGAAAAATAAACATCTATCGTTCATTTAATATTGATTTCTTCAATTATCATAATTCGTGTATAGCTTTTTATTAACAGTTGCTCATTGCCTTTACTTTCAATTGGCAATCGCCTCCACTAGGTGCAAACGTAGCTATGCCTTTTCTAGTCATTTCTGCAACTGTTCCCTTACCTTTTCGAGCCCACTTCAAGCACTGGTTAATAATAATATACTGGAAAAGAGTCGATATTACATTAAATCTGTAATGGAAATTATTAAGTTTTTTTTACGTATACATTATTTAGCTTTTCGTGGGAACTATGACGATGAACAATACATCAAATGTATTTTTGCGATACTGTGAGTACATTTTGAGAAAAAGATAAATACCTCGCCGAATGTGCTTTTATCATTTTGAAAAAAACTCAACTTACCTTATTTCTACTAAATTATAGAATGACATTATTAAAGTCATGGCAGAAGTGGCTCGAGAAAGTGTTGAAGATGACATTAAAGGTGTGGATGTCTCGTTGTTTACTAAAAGGTCTAACTCGAGATAACTATAATAGTGAAAATTTTGCGATTCTTGCCAGCTATATGAAAGATGTTCATGTAAAAGAGTCCTTGATTGACGTAGGCCTAATATCAACGAGAAACATAACGCCGAAATTTGTAATTGAATTTTCAATCAAATTACGTAAAGACAATGACATTAATTAATTCAGTATACCAAATAAATGATGTGATGGTGCTAGTATTATAAATGATATGAAAGAATGTGTAGTTGTACAGGAACAGAAAATTTGGGAAGAAACTCTTCTACGTACACGGTAGAAACAGTTTTTAAAATTGACAAAAATGTTTTTTATTTTTACATCGAGAAACATTTTTCTTAGCAATGATAAATGATCATTCTCATGTAATAAAATGAGAGCATAACGGTTTTGAAATAAGATCTGTGATCGTAAATTCAAATCGGCATGTTCTCATTTTCAATTAAATGAAAATGTCATTTGTAAGAAAATTGTTTCTCGGTGCATGGATAAGATTTTTTTTTTTCAATTTTAAGAAACTGTTTTTTTACCGTGTAGGCTGTTTCAGTCGTCCCCTGCATATGGTATTGGTAAAGTAAATTTCGGAAATACTTCTTTATAAGATAACATTATTTAAGTAGTGTGTACAATGACATTAAGTTTCTTCAAGCGTGGTAAAATTGCAGTTATAAGTTAAGACAAATCTATTGTTCGTCTTATGGAGCATCGTAGTCTGCTAAAGTTCCGATTAAGGATGCAACATTTTCAAATTATGTAGAAATATTACATGTTCTAGAAGCCATACAAACGGACAAAACATTTGATGGAGAGGACACTGTAAAGAGCGTGAAAATCAGAATCATTCATGCGTTCTGTACAATTTTGTTTCTGTATTGTTTTGTGCAAAAAGTGTTAGAGTTTCTACATCCAGCTGATGCAATTTTGAGACTCGTAAATCTAGTCTACCATGTAAGAGACAGAATTAAATGGTCAATCTGTTCTACGAGAACTGAGACTGATTGTGAATGCGAATCAAAGTTGAACAGATCATACGTGAAGAAAGAAGGAACAAGGAAACAGCATTAGCAACAGAAATAAGGAAAATACAATGTAGAAGAATAAAATACTTTTTTATGGAGAAGATTCCTGCAAGCATAAGATTCAGTTCGTCTCATTGCTGGCAAGCGCTAAATGGAACGAACATACATTAATGTGTTATTGTAAAAAAAAAGACCTGAGCCACATTTATGAAGTTTCGAGAAAAACGAGGAAAAAAAACGATCTTCTCTAACACAGTTAGGATATAAAATATAGGTTTCAGCTATCATGCTGCTGTTCTGGTAGTTGGATCAGGACCATTTGTGATGGAAACCATACGTCTAACCCCAGAGAGCCTCAAACACACAATAACTCAAAACCATCAGAATGTGACTCAGGTCAATTTTTACAATAACATATTCAGTCATTTTGATAAGTTCATAATAAAAAAGTATTACAATTTTCATTATGTTTTCCTAGGTTACGCTTGCGTGCATCTCATTTCTAAAACTAGAGTATGTCCTTTAAGCCAATTTCTGACGCGTATATGTACATGGGTTATTTAAAAAATACTATATATGTAATCTTGACCCTCCTGTAAAATTATTTGCCCATCGTTAAATCCAGTTCTGTCTACGAGTCTGATTCATAGTAAGCAATAAATTATATTTTATTAGTTTATTTAAGGTATATAAAATCTTTATAATAATACACATAATTGGAAGTACTTATTAAAGTAGTAAAGCCATTTTTAAATACAGATGTACACTTATTTCAATAAAAGTAAGAGTTGAGATAATATGTGAAACTTTTCTCACGATTGCAATTATTCATATTCTCACTATTCATATCTCCAATTATACCTCTCAGCTCTTTCTTTTTATCAGCAAAACTTTATAACTAGTAAACATGACAAATCAATTATAGCTGCGTCGCTCTTTGGTACTTGGCAGAGATAGCTGCATTCCATATAAAAGTCATGGAATCTTGTCATAACGTAAATCAGACTGTGGTTGTGGAAGAGAAAATCAACATAATACGAATACTGGGAAAATCTCTTTCGCAAGCTCGTCTTTGCGAATTCATTAGATTCTAACATGTTGTAGGTATGTCCTTGAAACGCCTAAACGTTGTATTCAGAAAATTTGGAATCACAGAACGCCAAAACCAACATGATCAATGAATTTACCTGCTTAAACGTTTCTCTGTTTCCAATTGCGCAAGTATTTAAATGTTCAAATTATATTTTTTCCACCATAATGCCAATTGTTCGTCTTATAACTGTTACCGTTAGTGATTTACAATATTGTTGAGAAACTACAGCCTCGGATCACAATGCCTATTACTATTACTTCTATCATGAATGACAAGTGATATTCTGATGTAAGTGAAGAAAGTTGATTTTATTAAACTTAGCCATATGGCCCAAACAGACAAACGCTCTCATCGGTCACAGACCAACACCAAGTCTGAATGAGTGGCGTCTGCACACAATTCCTGTAGTTTCCTCGTGTGGCTAAAGTAAATACTGGAAAACCGTCACCTCTGATCAGTAAAACTTGAAACTGAATTTCTACCCAGTACTGATCCAACAATCACAACAGTAGCAACAGATATCAGAGGTATGAAAGATTCTACTGCACCGTGCTGTAGCTTGTTTGTGCGTAGTTCGTGATGATAGAAAAACAGTTATTTTCTTACATGTATTGCGACATTTCAATTTCAATTTGGATTGAATGAGCTGCTATTAGCTGGTTTCTATTATGGGTGTATTTATATCCTTACCTAGTTTGTTTCTTAACCTCAAGCCACTCAAATCAAATATTAATAAACCAAATACAAAGAGATGAATATTAAAACGTCAATAATTTCTTTTATTTGAAATTACACTAGGGAATTGAGGCATATGCTTGAACAAAAGACAATGTTCCCGTTAAAATATAGCACATAGACTTCTGTTCGAACATAAGCTTCAATTTGAATGGTCAAATGATTTGGAAACTAGATTGTGATGTAAATTTCTTATTACTTCAGGCATTCTACTCTGTTCAGAGCCGGATTAAGACGAGTGCTAAAGAGGCTGTAGCCCTGGTCCCCAGTGATTCAGGGGTCCCGATAAAAGTAACTAACTTTACTATGTGAATAGCAAACACAGGTCAATGGCGTTCTAATGCATAGGTACAGTGGGCATCCGCTTGGGGCTCCTAAACTCTTATGCCCCAATGCTAATCTAAATACTTCTTACAAGCGTTGACTTTTCTAAATCCTTAATATGATCATATTTTGCTGAATTCGGAAACTGTTTTAACCAGTAATACATGGAATAGTATTTTCCTCTTTTCATATGCAAATGTATAAAACGAACTATTTTATAATTAAATTATACTCCATGTTGATTGTTCTATAACAAACTAGTTCAACCTCCTACCCATTCAGGTGTTCTACAGTTGTGTCATTAATACAATAATTATAAAGATTTACGTATGCTTTCATCGAGTCTTCGCTAAGTTTATTTTATCTGTACCGTTTCCAGACTTCCCCAACTCTCACCGTAGGAGTAATGTAACCAGCTTAATTACGACTTAACCTACGAAGCAACCATGACTCACTTGCTAGACCGTGTGCTTCGCATTCGGAAGCTTCTAGTTTCGAGTCTCGCTGTCAGCTATCCTGACTTAAGGTATCTTTCTACGTTTCTTCATGCTATTTTCTTCAAACAAGGTCATTTGATGTCTCAAGGCGCTGACTGACTTCTCTCATACTCCAAACAGAGCATAAAATGTGAATGAAACAAAATTTGCTTTCTTCCGAGCTGAGTCAAAGCTGACTAATTTTAAAATATGATTAAAAGAACAAATTGAACAAAATTCTGTTGTATAACATGCTTCTCTCTCTGTAATCTAGCCACAATCTTTTTTCTATCTTTCTTTCAAGTTACTGCTACATTTAATACACTAAAATACTATGATATCTATAATTTTCCAAACATTAGATGCAATATATTAGATGTTATAGTTAGTATATTATATTAAGGGTTGGAGAAATAAAGGGGATGAGTCCAGTTTCGGGATTTCTTTAATGCCATGTGAAACACTGCAATATAAGCTTTACAACACAATTATCAGATGAGAAATAACGAGGTTCAGTTCATGTAGAAATAAAGGAAAATTAAATGAGCCAAACAGAATAAAGGAGATCAGTCCAACTGAAATGTTGAAATAATGGGATCAGTCCAGTATAAGAGTATAAAAGGGGAAACAAAGAGATCAGCCCGCGGGTCTTGGGTATAGTTTGAAGCTTGGTTTCTGTGCATGTTCTAAGATGTTGCAACCTCTACGCTTGTGTAATGTTATTTCCTTCGTCTGGCAGCAGTTGAGCATCATGTAGTGACGTGTAAAGTGGATTTGTGAACAACGTTGTGATTGTTTACTGTTGTGTGCCTAATGATGGAAGAATACTGCGACTTTGCGATGAACACGGAAAATAAGCAGTGTAAGAAGAGAAAGGCTACTGGTAGGATCACAGACGAAAATGAACTTAATGACACATGCCCAACGAGCAGACTGTAATTGCTGAATGAACTATTTTCAAGTTGTGTCAAACAATAATAAAAAAAAACACAAAAAGCACATTCTTGATAATTTTAATATTATGACCGACAAGGACGAACAGGATTCACATTTTGTGGCTTAATAACTGTTCTTCCTGTAGCTTGGCGTCGCTATAGAAACCAGAAGTAAGATTTAATGAAGGAACATTTAAATACAGAGTACGTGGAATTGCAGATGATAACGAAGTTATTCGTGAGTTTGATGTTTGCAAGAAAGCATTTATGGCCGTGCATGGAATCGAAAAAAAAATGTGTGGAACACATTGTAAATGCTTTGAAGAAAACTGGAGTTAGTACAAAAAATCGGCAAGGAAAGCATAACAACCGACCTTGAAAAATTTAGGAGAATGTGTTAGACCACATTCGCAATCACATAAAATCGTTTCCTTCACTGAATAATAACATGGGTTGAAAGATTCCAAACGAGTACACCTATTCCCAGATCTCTATATGAAAAGATGTTCAGAATAAGATGCCTTTTACACTATGAAGAAGCTAGCAACTGAAGAACGTAAGAAAGGCACACACAAAGAGGTAATATACTTTGACTACGGTCAAAATTTACCTGTGCCTAATATTTCGGCTAATGACGTGTATTATAGGAGACAACTTGCATTGTATCTTTTTAATATTACAGTTCTATCTGTGACTGCCCTATCGCTACTCGCCTTCCTGTTCGGGGCACGTGTCCGTAAGGGGACTATTTTGCGGTTGACGAGTGCTCAAAAGTCATCAAAAGGGAATCGAGTCTCTATTCGAACGCCAGACTACGAATCCTTCTTCCCGATAACTGGAAAGACTGCCTTCGTAATCAGTATGACGAAAACATGTGGGGTGAGGCCATGAACGAGCAAGAGCACTTACGAAGAAGTCAGGACCTACTGTATATTGACCGTATCTACTTGACCACCGTGCAAATTCACAATCCCAACACCGGCAGACGGAATATTTAGCGTGACATGGTATATTTCCAGAATACTGGCTACTACGCGCCACTGCAACAAAATATAATTAGCGTACATATACAGATGCTATTATCAGAATAATGGAAACACCTGAAAGAAAGTGCAACTTACCAGATTAATATGGTGTCGGGCCACCTTTCGCCTTCAGAACAGCCTTGATGCGACGTGGGATGGAGGCATAGAGGTCGTGAATATTAGCAAGTGGAATATTACACTATTCCTCGTGCAGGGCATCGGCCAGTTCTGTGAGAGAGGATGGAGGTGGAAATCGTCGCCGGAGTCGTGTTTCCAAGATGGACCACAGATGTTCAATTATGTTGAGATCTGGGGATTGGGCGGGCCAGGGGAGGTGTTGAACTTCATCCCGATGTTCCTCAAACCACGCTGCAACAACTCCAGCTGTGTGAATGGGTGCATTATCATCCTGGAATATGGCGTCATTGTCCGGGAACAACATCCGGACCATAGGATGCAAGTGGTCTCCTAAAATTGCGACATAATCGTTGGCAGTGATGCGTCGGCGAAGTGTGACCACAGGACCCAATGAAAACCATGATATTGCGGCCCACAGCATCACCGTGTCGCCACCATGTTTCACAGTTGGGCGGAGAAACTGCAGATCATACGCTTCTTTGGGCGTTCTCCACACATAAACACGGCCCGTGGTTTGGAATAGGGTGAATGGTGACTCATCCGACCATACCACACGTTTCCAGTCGTCAACGGTCCAAGTTGCATGTTCGCGGCACCATTTGCGGCGTGCTAAAGCGTTCTGGTCCCTGATGAGAGGTTTGGCCCGTGCAATACGACCCCGTAAGTTCATGTCATGTAATTCGCGGCGGACTGTGATTGTCGAAACAGGTTGGGGGAGGTGCTGATTGAGTTCGTCCGTCACTTGCGCCGCACTGGCACGACGGTTCCGCGTGACAATGCGCTTTAATACCCGGCGTGCCCTGTCACTGATGCTTTTCTTCCGCTAACTGTTCCGCTTCCCCGATGTGGTTTTCCCGTGTGTTGTGTAGGCCGTCATCACCTTCGACACTGTCCCTGGCGACAAACCTAACACACTAGCGACTTAGGTCACACTCACTCCACATAACCGCGCACCAACAATTTGCCCTCTTTGAAACTCTGAGAGGTATCCCATTTTACACTACTTCCGTCTGCTGCAGATACTGCGCACTCCTGTTCCACGACGCCTGACGTAGTATGGAGACCGACCTAACACACCACCACCAGCAGTCCGGCGCAGCGGTCGCCACGACACCACTGCCAACCCATACATCTGACTTGTTGCCAACTACAGGTGTTTCCATTATTCTGATAAGCATCTGTATATCATAACACTATTTTTGCATGCACTATCCGCTACGCAAAAGTCATAAAAAGGAAAGAATTTTAAAATATAACCACTTTATTTCGATTATGCATAAAAAATATGAACTTTTAGATTTATTCTTATGAAATTCTTTTATCTGGGTGTTCGCTGTTTCAATTTACACGTCGGCAGGCAATGCCTGGAGTTTTTACAAAGATTACTAAAGAACACGCACTGTGGAAAAATATTTCGTGCTAAAAATAATTTCGATTTTTTTTTTTAAATAGCACCTGTAGGATTTTTCTTCTACATGAAACTCTCTTTACTTACTTTACAATGATCAATCTGATGATGAAGTACACTTATACGCAGAGGAGAACCATTTTCACACTCTCTACTATTTGGCGTAACTTACACTTGTTTTATATGTTACCGGTGTCATGCATATAAGGTAATAAATTTATCATGCAGCAAAAATGAAAACTAACTACACAAGTAAAAACACAAATAATAATACATGCAATCACTTTGCTTTTATGATATGACCTCGCGCAGGAGATCTATCTATCAGTGTAGCACGGCGTTGTTCTCATATGTTGTGTCGTTAAATGATGCCACACTGTTGCACTTTTTTATTTTATTTTTATTTCCTGTACTCAGACGGTATACAATTTAATAGCTTTGCACTGCGCATAATTTAGTCTGCTTCTTCGTCTGAGTAGGATTAACTTATACGTGTTGAGCGTCAACGCACTCTTCCTGTTTTTACACAATTTAATAGAAAAAGGCAAAACTTCACTTTCAAAAAACAAATATACACTTGGCTTTTCTCTATTATTTCTTGAAAGCCTTTGTACTTTTATCACCACTCACTCACTACACTATTTGATGAGGGATAATGGATGTAGCTTCCTTTGTATGATTTTGGAGGGAAAACTGGCTGGACATTGTACTCTCCTCTGACCGTTCCCGCTGTTTTGCGCAACGTGGGCAAAATCACAAATATCTTATTTTTGTTAGCTGGGATGATTTGTAGACCATATTATTTGGTGTATGCCACTTGTTTATGTATCACACTTTATTTTCTTCACCTCTGGAATTAATATTTCACTTCTTGGGGCAACGTGGCTAAAGGGCGGGAAATGGTTCAGGTTGACCCTAATGTGTAATCGAACTTTAATTAAAGATGTGATGTTGCTCCGTTCATTTTCTTCCTTTCTGTAGCTCAAATTTGCTTATTTGATAACTATCTTTCAATTCTTTTCCAAATATGAGACACGCTACTGTTCCAAGTACAACCTTCAGTTCATTTGTAATACGGCATACACATTGCATTGACAACGTAGTGGGCTTCTATTACACACAAAAGACAAAAGTGGAGAATTCTTTTTTATTCCTCTGTGACACTCGGGAGATGCAATGTCTCTCTGACCGGATTCAGTAACACTTTATATTCTTTTTTCTTGCTAAAACCCCAACACTATACGTTGCTTTTATGTTTTCACTATTTTTGCAAGCTGCACTTTTATCTGACCCGTTCAGCAGCGGTGAGCGTTCACTGTTACGTGCAAGTCACCTTTGGTCGCTGTGCACTTGTTTTTTCGTAACGCAGTGGTGCCAATCCGTGCTGACAGTTATTTCTGTCGTGAGTTTTTACACCGAAAGTTTATACAAAAAACACTTTTAAAAGATACAAAGTTTATGTATGATATTCTAACTCAACGGCCAATGACAGTGTATATAGCAGTGTTTTGCCCACCGTTATATATCATCTTCTGAAAGTGTATTTTATTTGTACACAACATCGACTGGCAAGAAAGGAAATGACGACGTATGTTCGCACATTCATGATTTTGTTTATAATCATCTGTCAATCGATGTGAAAGAGATGAATATTTTTTTGTGACGGTTTGCGGGACAGAAAATAATTATACCATGTTCCGTTTCTTACATTATCTTGTTCATTATGAGAAGCGCTTTCCAAAAGTAACAGTAACATAGTGGACATTCCAAATTGTGGACATAGTTGCCTTGATTTTGGAAAGCGCATGGCTGCATTTAATCCAAAATCATGGTTAGGAACATCACACTCCTGGAAAGAACACTTTAAAGCTGCTCGTCGGGAGCCATCTCCTTTCATGGTGCATATGATAGATGCAGCGAGAACAACTAATGAAGAAACCAAAGGGCAGAGTCGTTTTCTGAAATCAATTGATCGAACACCTGACACCATTGTATGCCAAGAGAATTTCAGTGTGAGACCAGCCCGAGAGATCATGATTCACAAAGATTCTATTGACATGAAGTTTCGACTCAACAACAATGGTGCATCGGAAACAGTTAGGATCGCACAGCGGCAATGACGACTGATGCCTGATGGAGAATTTACCTTGCCTGGGGACAGCTATGATGGTAAGTTTAAGCTTTAGTGACTTGGAAAAATGACATACATT
Organism: Lepisma saccharinum; assembly: GCA_022664845.1. NCBI lineage: Eukaryota > Metazoa > Arthropoda > Insecta > Zygentoma > Lepismatidae > Lepisma > Lepisma saccharinum. Next base: position 21,298 of record JAGDQP010018904.1, read on the forward strand.
GCAATTATATTTTCCCCGCTTTTATTTTTGTTTACGTTTTAGGATAACTAACGGTCAGTGAAGCAAAGTATGGTGACTTAAAAGTGTTGAAGAAGTTTTGTGGGTCAGAAACACAGGTCCATTTTCAACATCTCATACATAAGTAAAGAACACTATCTACAAAAAGACTGTCAGACATTATTGTTAATATCAATTTTGATTTGATTTATTCAAGTGAAGTACATAAATAAAATAAGAACCTAACCAGCAACATGTTTTGAAAATAAAAGAAAATAATAATTATTATTTTGCAAGGTAAAGAAAAAATATTTTACTGTGGAATCGTTTACACAAGAGTATTTTTTGTTGTTCCAGTGTGCTAAATAAAGATCAGTCTACCGGACTAACCCCTTAATTACAAAAGTGGTTTGCACCCATGCAGATTTTTAAATCAAATTTTTATTTAAACAATTTTGTTAATGTTTTAATACATATTTTTAAATGAACATTTTCCCAATGGTTTCAACTCAAACAAACTTTATATAACGTTTTTTCGTAAGAAAGTAACTGGGTTCCATATGCTTTAAAATTCTCTCCTGCAAAATAAAAAAAAATGGACTAATCCTTTATTTTTAAAACCTTTTGATATATTATAGTTATCATTAATATTAGGCCTCTGATATTATAAAACAATATATTTTTCTCGTAGTGTTAATTTCGTGCATTGCACCAACTCATCTTAGCACCTCCCCTATGTCTGGCTCCATTGTTACGTGTGGAGATTATTCAATAACAGTCCCTATTCTTTTTGATCGTTCGGAAGGGGAAATCAAAAACATCTGCACACAGATTCACGCACAATAATAAACCGTAGAATAATTACCTTTGCCATGTGTGATTTGTTCATCTGTCGTTTAGGGCGCTTGTCTCCTGTTTTGTAGTTGTGAATGAGTTGATGAAGGACGTGCTATGAAAAGTGTTGGGTTGAAACGAGTTTTGATATCAGGAAAGGATTAAGGAAGGGTTATTGGAGGATTGTTTTCTTTGTCTTAAGATGATTTTCCTACAGTTATGTATATCTCGTGAACGAGTGATCGTAGAGAGACGATAAAAATATCAAACTAAGCTTGAGTGTTTCTAGAAACAGGACTATCATATTCTTATATACAAATAATAGTAAATACATGTTAATAATTTAATATAAACATATTTCATAATATTTTATGATATAATAGTAGGTATAGGTATTTCATAGAAATACTCATATTTCATAAAATAACAAAATATAAAAGAATATTTCTTTCGAAATATGAACCCTTTTAATAAATAGATATAACATAGTTTTATGAAGACATACGAACCCTCTTACGGTGTTTAAAGAGTATTTCGTACGAAATACGATCCTCTTACGATGTTTAAGGAGTGTTTCACAAGAAATACGAATGAAGTGAACTATAATGACGTGATAAGTTTGTAACCAGGATAGAATTGAAACATTGAATTCAGTAGGAGTACTCTTATTCGCCATTGATCTTCATTCTAACTTCATACCAGTTAAAATCTTAGAAAACTTTCTCCAGAACAGCTAAAAAACCTTTTGGAGAGGTTGAATCTTCATTCTAATAAATAAAAATGAATAGTTCCCTGGTCCTGTAGCTTACTTTGGTCTGAGAGATTTCAGTCTGTCATAAATTTTTAGAGTCTTTGGTAACTAGACGGTTTGATTCGATGATTATTGGAAAACTCGTTTATAAATGCTCGAGAGATTATTCGTATGATTGTCGTTGAATATGGACCCATGTGCCCTATCTAAAATAGTGTGTGCTAAAAATACGATACAGTTTAATAAGAAATGGTCTAGTTAACTCAGAAAATTGGCTACGTGGTTTCATAGCTACAACATCTTAATATTTTTAGAGGTGTATAAACTAGAGTGCTTTAGTTGGTTAGCTTGCTAAAATTTAAGCATGATTACTAAAATTTATTTAGTAATCCAGCATCTTATCGCTGCACCAAGCTAGAACCTGGCAAATGGTGGTTTGGTTGTTGTATTTACAGTGGATAGCGTCGGAGCCAGTCCCTATTATTTTGCAGCCGGTGATGACTTCTAAACTCTATTATTTTGTTCCTTAACTTTTGAGTGCTCAGCTTAAAATTTACATGATACCTTTTGGTTAGCGGGCCATGAATTCCGAACAAAATTGTGATTTTGCCAGATTATCATCTCCGGAGTGTTCCTAGTTAGGGGTACGCATCGGGCATAAATGTTCTTGTGTGTGATTTTAACTCAATTTAAAAATATCAGTACATACAAGTCAATAAGATATAGAAAATTGAGCAAGTAAAGCCAGCTTAGGTAAGTTCCAAAAAAGTTAAAGAGCGTTCTTTCAGCATTCGGAAAGTCTTTTGATCGTTTGCATTGGACGACCATTCTAACTTATGTTTCCCAAGATTTTTTCTCAGCTAAACGAAGCAATCGTTGTGATGGTGCTTATAAATAGGCCCTGGCCTACTATATTCAAACCCAATGTCCCATCCCTATCCCGGGAAGATATTTATACAACTATTTCGAATTTATAGCGACATTATATATCTGAATTAACTAATTATCTCCTTTATTCAGGATGCATCAATTCTTTCTCAATTGGATCATTTTCCTTCTATTATATATTGTTTGTACTCTTTATAAGTTATTCGGATACATAACTACTTTCTAGAGATTATACTGAAAATATCAATAAAATACTTAAACCTTTCAACGATCAACTACTATACCTGGGACTACTAGACATACTTGAGAATTATTCCCGAATTTATTTGAATGTATAATTTACCTTGTTTGTGGAGCCATTAATGAATCTGAACGAACACCTGCAACTTGACCTCTCTCAGTGGGGTCGGAGACATGCTATCTGTAACGCAGCAGGGCATTCTAAGAGATGCGATTTTCTCTTTTAAAACTACAAGTCCAGCATCGCAGCTTAGAATCGACGATCGGCGAACAAGCAACAGAATGCCTTGTTAGTTGTATGCATTTTGAGAGCTCAGATTTGAGAGAGTTAACAAAGGGGACGATTTCTTTTATATAGGAGTCTGTTCCAACGGCTGTCAATTCCCGCATTTTCGGAAGGAACCAATAACATTCAAACTTTCAGAAGGAAAAAGGAAAGTTGGATATGCTAGCCTGTTGAGATAAAAGGGGCGAGAAAAAAAACTGGTTTTCCGAGCACGAAGATCTGCGTCTCTGTTGACTGCTGTACCATTTTTTTTTTAAAAAGGTAATGACATATATGATTAAGAATTCAGAATATACAAGTTGATACATATATTATGCATACAATAATTAAAATTCACACACACACACATTGCTCTTGCGCAAGAGATTTTTGCATACACACACACACATATTTATTTACATAAGATTATATAACGAAATTTGATTACTCTAGTAATCGTAGTTGTGATGATCACAAATCATTTACAACAGCATTTATGCAAGGAAGCTTGTCAAACTTGAATATTATTTGAATTTGTTTTCGATGCACTTCAGCTGTTGTTTCGAAACGCTAAAGTCTCTTCACGTGCCATGACTACTTCGCCAACTAATCTCTGCTTACTTCCCTATTTTACACCTCCCATTTCTGGGATCTGATGAACTGAGCAGCAAAAGCGCTTGGAAAGCGAACTCCGTACCTTGTGACTACAGCATCGTTTCAGTGTGCTAGTGGTTCTCGGCGCGATTCCCAACCAGGTTAACTCCTTTTATTAGTTGAGAAGTACATTAGTTTTTCTTGTCCTATGAAGGTTATTTCAAACTTCATTCTTGTAAACTAGGCTGCTAGATTCAACTGTGTTTAAATCTTTTGGCTATATTTGTTAAGCTTACATCAAGTTCTCACAGTTGTTAAAGAAAAAATTATTGCATTTTAATTTAAATAAACATTCTGTTGTGGGATAATACTATTTCCTAAACAAATAAACGTAGGTGAAAAAGGAATTCATATTTGAACTTCTGAGAACGAACTCGCCTAGAACGAAGTATGGTAAAATGCAATTTACATTTAAAATTCTAGACACAATCCCAAGACGGCGGTTTTGAAGATGGCCGACATGAAGCCCGTTCTCGTATCACATTTATCCAACAATTAGACTCACGCCCTATAGCAATTTTCGACTCACCAGGTTGTTTCCAGGCTTTATCCTCATCCAGAAATTAAAAAATGTCTATTTGACTAATTCCATTTCAAATCGTTCAGGGGAGTCCACACGACTGCCTCAGATTTCATTCATATTTTCTATATGGGATCTACGTTCAAAATTATTAGAACCATATTTTTTCTTTTTACCCAAACAAAAAATTTTCTTCAATTTACAGCCTTTCAAAATGGCCGGCCTCAGAACGAGTAGTTCGAAAAAGCAAAAATTAGGTCAAATTTAAAAGTTTATTATGGAGAAACTAATGTATTTAGTAACATAAGCTGAATGGTATGAAGAAAACAAAGTAGTGTGTTTCAGTGGAGGGGAAAAATTCCCCTATTGCTCCAATAGGAATCGCGCAATTATCTCGCAATGTTGCCAACTTTTGAGATTTTTTTCTAACTTTGAATATTTTTTTCGGTACCCATGGGTCATATGACCATTTGCTTCCACCATCACAATCACCTCTATTAGATCTGTTAAAACTGTAAAGGATTTTCGTTTCTGATCATTACGTCTCAAGTTACAGCATCATGAAAAGCTGAAAAATTCATTAAGTCGCCATGTTTGGACGCCATTTTCTAAAAAAACTCACTTTTTAAAAATCTGATTTTTTTACTAGTATTCGAGAAGTGCCTGAACATTAATATCCTTTTTACCGTTTGTGCGGCCCGAGCCCCTAACCTTAGTAATTAATTATTAAAATTTCGATTCTTTTACTCGGGGACTTCATGATTTTCTGCTGGCTATAATATAAGGTAAAAAGAAAAAGTATGGGTCTAATAATTTTGAACGTAGATCCCATAAAGAAAATATGAATGAAATCTGAGACCATGATGGGGACTATTTTGCTCTTACCTGGACGATTAGAAATAGAACCAGTAATTTTTTAAATTACGTTTCCTGTTAAGAGTTCAAATTTTCAGTATTAACCTGATGATAACTTTGTAACTTTTCGGTCTAGGTGGAAAATGGTAATAGTTACTCAGAAAAATAATATGATGGACTTGAATGCAAGAAACTTAATTTTGTCGCCGTCTTTTAAAAATGGATGCCGGTTCTCGGTCTTTAAACGGTGGAATGTAAACTCTTTCTGTCTAGAGTAGCGAAAATATAACTTTTATTGCATTTTTTAGGTCAGTGGATTTTCTTTCAATAGATATCCTGAACTAAAACAAATACATTTTAGAAGATATTTAGTATAATCCTGGTCGCCGTTGTCTACCATTACTTTGGTAAGGTACAAAATGTCACCGCCAACAATATTTTATCATCAAATTGCATCCGGGATGTCAAAAGGAAAACCACTTGGAGAAAACAAAACAATTTTTAAAGAATAACCAAAAATGAACTTTGCCCCCTCTCTCTCTCCTATGTTTACGTTGTTACGTTAGCAATCCATACCTCGTTTTATTTCATGGACTATTCCAAAAGAAAATAGCTTTTATATATTGTTCTCTTACAATTACAACAGAAGCAATCATCATTTTAAGTGAAGTCAGCAACGACTGAAAGAGTTATCGCCCTCAAAGGGTTACGCCACCATAGAAAAAACTGCCCACGAATCAAAATGTCTACCCTTGTGATTTACACTTGTTTGGACATATACTAAGAGAATCTGAAGAGAACAGTCGTCAAACATGACTTTCCTACGGGCCTTGTGGACAGGGCTGTATTAATTCTACAATGACAGTTCATAAAAATTAACTCCAATTTACATTACATGAATGTAGAATACTAGAATAGATCTCGCTAAATACACTGAACTAGTACTTATTTACAAACTTATTTATTTTTTTACTTCAGGAAATTTAATACATTTTTCTTTGCAAACAACACTTCGAAACTTTCTAATGCAATATCGTGTACATTAGCCGTGTGTCTGGAGGAGATATATTTGTTACAAGATGACCAGTGCAAATAAAAAATAATAATAATAAAATAACAATTATTTTATTGAGTGGAATTTATCTATGTTATCCTCGCTCTATTGCCATCTATGGGAAATATGAATAAACAATATCAAAATAAAGTATGTGCTTACAGAGAAAACGGACATTTATGCAAAGGATTTCATGGGCATGCAATAAAAACTATATTTGTTACCTTAGTGGGGAGAGAAGTTTTTATGAGGTTATGTCCTAAATAACAAAGTTGAAATATCACCAAGTTTCAAGTCATAAGTCAGAAAATTACAGACGTTATTAACAAAACACTATGCTGGGGGCCGGCTGGAACCACCGACACACCCCTGTTTGGTGTGAGACTCTTAAATATTTTTGGATAAAATATGAAAATTGTCTTACCCATTGTTGAATTAAATAAAATAAATATTAAAAAAATGTTATTCTCACATGTATAAGGTTTTCTTTATTGTTAATAACTATTCAGTAGGGTCTACTTCAGATGAAAATAGATGATGACATCTTATCACCCTTGGGTCGCTCTTACAATGCAAAATGGCGCACGCCCGAAACGTCGCTGTTCAAGGCATTGTGGAATAACACTGAATACTGTCATAAAGCAAACTGTTTTTATTTATATTGAGTATTATCTTATAGTTAATAACTTCGAGGTAGAGTCTATTTAAGATGAACATGAATAATGATGCCTTGTCACTCCTGGGTAACTCCCAGAATTTAAGGTGACGTCCAGTAATAACTTTACTGTTAAGCACATTTTGATATATTACTGAATATTGTCATATGATACAACCATACATTTCTTATTGGTATTTCTTATCATTGATAACGTTTAAGTAGAATCTAGTTGAGATGAAAATGACTGATGATACTTTGTCAACCTTGGTAAATCTCACAATTGAAAATTGAGTCCGACAATAACGAGCATATTCAGCACACTGTCCTATATGACTGAATAATGTCAAATCACACAAAAAAAATCGATATTAAGAATCTTTTATTGTTGATATTTTAGTAGGATCTGATTGCGATCAAAATTGCTGATGGCATCTTATCACTCTGGGAATATTCTTATAACTTCGAAAATATCCTCGAATTATATGACTGCTCAACTCATTGTGCAATAATACAAAATAATGTTATGTGCCACATCAACATTTTTTCATTAAGTACTTTTATCGTTTATAATTCTTAACCGGAGTCTTTTTGTGAGAAAAATTTCTTATAACACCATATCATCCTTCGGCAATACCCACTGTTTAAAATGGCACCAATCATAACGTCACTGCTCAACGTCTTATGGTATATGATTAAACCATAAGGATTATGAGTTCCTCTATTTCATCTTTATTTTAGAATGCCAATGTAATATTTCAACTGTGCCCATAATGCCAGTTTTCTAATAAAGAAATTGGTAAGAGCAGAGAAAGAAGGCGACTGGCATGTACACTTGCTTATAATTTGCGATATGATTCTCTATTCCTTCACCACAGGGTGCACTAACTACCCACGCTACGTCTTAGTGCACTTCAGGTCCATGATAACATATTATTATACTACTGAGGATTGTTTTCCAAAAGACAAGTGTAAAACAGAAACAGTATAGTCCTGGATTTGGAAATGTTTTCTGGACTGATGTGTGAATAGATACAACATTCATGAAATAGGCTCGCACGCAAGGTAGAAACATCAGCCAGAACCCTCAATCGTTAGAATCCAAATCCTGAGAACATAGGCACTAAATTTGCGTACTTGCTCCAACTCGAAAATACCATTCAGTTGTTCTGTAAAGACTGTAGAGATACAAAACAAGACAAGTAAAATAAGAAAAGAGCGGCTAGAATTTTATCAGATGTCAACATGGATGGAATAAAGCAAACACTGTAAGGGGTCTAATCAACCATATGGATCCTAGAACTGATAAAGAAACATTGTAAACAAAGCGACTCAGAGGATGATGCCATCAATGATTATTAGTGATTATTTTTAACTATTCAGAAGGAACTAAATGCAAACTTTCAGCAAGGGTTGTATCAATATTTTTCTTGTTACTGCGAAAGCTGGTTGTGCTTTGATCCACAGCAATGAAACAGTTCATTTGGCTCAGGCAGGATATTCCCGAATAATTGGATTGCAGGCTAGAAATCGATCAGTATTTATGACGTATTCTAGCACCAGATTGCCAACGTACCCCAGTAAAACACACGTTGATTAGACGTTGATGAAACCGTTTAAAGTCCACCTTTTCAACAGCTCTACACAACCAAAAATCATTGAGCCCACATTGAAGCAACGCTTTTGGTTGTATACTACCGTTGAAAAAGTGGATGTTAAACGGTTTTAACGACCTTTAATCAACGTGTTAGCTACCGGGTTAGATATTTATAGGGAAAACAGTGCCCAGATAACAAAATGAGCTTAAATCAAGCATTATTTGGACCTTGAAACATCAAGCCAACAAGCTGGAAACAAATGTATTGTTTCAAGAAGAAAGATTAAATCAAGATTGAATCATGCTTGATTTTCAAAATGCACGAAGTGCCTTGTTCAGGCAAAATATAACCAAGCTTAAAATTGGGTTGTTAGGTTCAAGCATATTTTATATAGCAAAAATCAAGGTTGTATCAAGTTTGAAATATATTTGTATTACATTAAGCTTAACAAAGGCAAAATCAAGGGAATTTCAACTCGGATCACTTGGATCAAGGAACGGTGCTATGCGGGAGATGAGAACTTGGAAATCCAAAGCTACCATGAAAAATGCTTCTCCTGTCAGCTGCTCGAGAAAGGATGAAAATTGTCAATGACCATATTCGTACTGTATGGATAAGACGTATTATATGACCAGAGAAAAGCGTTGTGAAGGACTACATAATAGCAATTATGGCGTCTGTAAGCAAATGACTCTGTGAACATGATGTGTACCTAGTGTTCGATCGGCGCAAAGAGTATAGTAAAAAACATTGAACATGTGTGTGAAGGGACACAAGAGTAACCAGCTTTCACAAGTAACCAGACCAAATAGTGCCAATGGCCCTTTTCCATGATCTTTTTTTGTACATACGCATAATGAAACTGTTGGGAGAATAGATTAAACTCTGGTTGACTACTATAAAAGCTCTTGTCGCCTGTTACACTAAACGTGAGCCCTTGGTAAAACTTTTGTCGAAGAAAACAGCAGGAAGAGTTGCCTAAGAAAGCGAAATCCGTAGTGCTTCAGGTGATTGACCGACTGGAATGCCAAGAAAATTCAACTATGAACACAACCATTTGTACGCCCCTCGTGCTTTGGGCGCATGTAAGGCCCGCGCACCCCACCTTCTGATACTCACAATCTAGAAAGTAAGACTAACTGCAGCAAAGTGTATGAAAAACACCTGGCGGTGTCAAAATGGAAGAGTAAAGAGATACTGATACGTCCATCCTACTGCTAGTGATCACATTTAGGCGATTACATACGCTGACATCGATGGCAACTTTGTATGATACTGCTGGGCAGTTTTGCACGTGGGTTTATCGTTGTCACGGAATTTAGTTCTCATACGATTTGGTTGGATGATACACACGTGTGAAAAACAACACGTTATAAAGGGTGACCGATGCTTCCAGGAGTCCATTATGACACCTCTCTTTCAAAATACATCTCACAATTGTATGCAGTGTATTCAAACCAGACGCAAAACCATATGGACAAGGCTTCATTTCATACAACCAGAAAATCTTTGGCTTTTATCAGGAAATGGAACGGAAAACGGGAATTCGCGACATGAAGTTTAAAGGCATTCAGGGAAGATCCCTCACGCCTGTCTAATGGATTTATGCACATTTGAACTGTTGAAAAGACTTCTTCAACTTTACCGTCTGCGCACCCTGACTGGTCTCTGGAGAGCTTGCAGGGAGGAATGGAACGGAATTTGCATTTCTGTATCTCACCGGTGTTCGCTTCATCGGAAACTGTGGTGTTGCTCCACAGTCCACAATGCCAGGAGGTATTGTAGAACGCTAATGGTACTGGCGACGAGTTTTCACGTAATATGAGTGCAGTGGTTTATCCTAAATGATCTGCTCATATTGTACGAAAATATTAAAATTTGGTGCAGACACATTGATTAGTTGTTTGATTGTGTTTGTTGATGCGGTTACTACTATATAATATATTTGATGCACTCTAACTACAAATAAGGAATACACTGATATGGTGATTATGTAATGTTCAGAAGAATGAATGTTTAAACATACAAGTTACATCATACTTGACGTTTATATTTACACCAAGTTAATATGACTAGTGTGTCCAAGATTCCCTATGTGAATGTCAAATGCCTGAAACCTACGCTCTCATACAACTGCTTCGTTTTGATGTCCTGCATTATCACTGATTTAAACTTTTCACTTAGAACAATATAAAGCATATTTGTCAGATGGACTATAGATACCCACTGGAGATTTGTACTAGAAAAATACACACTCCCATCTTACGCCAATGGTAGTTTCATATAAGAGAATACTACTGTTGCTACCACTTATAGATACAACCATAGCAGAACGTGTTGCAGTTGATATGGAAGACACTGAACTAATACCACATATGGGAATATAAGAATTCGACCCTGAAAGTATGGACATCAATATGTATTTATTTGAGTTTGGTTCCTACTGTGATTCTTGTAACATTAAAGAGAAAACGCAAGTAGTTATTTTAATTGCCTCTAATAGTCACAATATCTACACCAAGTTAAGAGACTTACTAGCTCCTAAAAGTGTTATAGATCACACTCTTCAGGACTCGAAACAAAATTTAATACAACACTTTGTATCAAAATCAAATATAACAGTCGAAGGATACAAATTCAATTCACTTAGACAAACTGAGCTACAATCTTTCCAAGAATCCATCATTAGACTAAGAAGGCAGGCTACGGGCTGCGATTTTGGAAAAGTTTTAAAGATTATATTCAAGGATCAATTTGTTGATGATATAAGGGATGAAAATACCAGAAAACGGTTGTTAGCAAACCCTAAATTAAACTCACAGAAAAAAATGATACTGTTTATATAAAGGTAACAGTTGGAAAGAGTCTCCTTGTCCTCTCAAAACTTGCAAAAATTCGAGTAAACTGCATTGCTATTAATCAATATACAGATACAAATTATAAAATACCCATCATACAATTTTAATGACAAAAACAAAATTTAAGGTGATTACAAATGCAAAAAATATACATAATGATTGGAGGATATGTTTCGCAAGGAAATTGCAAAAGTTTAATTGTGGGAAATGGGACACGTTTCTGTAGCTTTTATGCAAAAAGAACTACCAAAATCGAAAATGTGCATTAATAGGTATGTTTGATTTACAGGGTGCGCGGCCTGAGGTTGAGGATAATATAACTTTTGAACCGGAAGCGATAAACAGATAACGCTGATACCAAAATGATGCCTTATTCATGCAGATGATTTTAAACTAGGAAGGCAATGATTGATTTACACTGGAAATCACGCAGTGTTGCCAGATATAAAGGAAGTTTCTTTACAAAACATGTAAAATGACTCATAACACATACGTATGGACGTTCTGTCGTTATTTTTCAATTTGGTTAGGTGGAGTAGCTCGTCAATTATAGCAGAGGAAAAAATGATCATTTCTACCGATAACCAATTGGAAGAGGATACTGTAAGGGGGAATTGGAATATCAGGTTTTTAAAAAACTAAGATTGTCAATTGTCAATACTGATGGTGTTTCAGTGCCAGAAAAGGTGTGTCCCTAAACTGTACACATCATGCAAGTACTAAAAACAAGATAAAAGAAACTGTGAAAATGTCAAGGAGAAAGTGTTACTTACATGCACCCGGCAACTGAGGAAAGGTAAGCTTTACAGTAGATGCTGGAAGTTCCCCGCCTTCCCCGTTTTGATCCAAACACAGGTTCAAACATTTCACCATGTTGGCAACAACTTTAGGAAGAGTAGAAATGTTAATATTCTCAACGGGACCACGGATGTTTGCTTACAGGTCTTGTATAGTTCGAGGATTATTCTTGTACACCTCTTGCTTTAAATATCACCATAGAAAAAAAGTCCGGATACGTTAAGTCAGGGGAGCGACTGGGCTGTAAGTCTTTACTTATTATCCGCTCACCAAGAAAATCTTTCAACATGTTTAATGTTTCATTTGACGTATGGCATGTTGTCTCGTCTTGTTCAAACCAACAACCACGTTCATCAATATTCAGCATTCATACATATTCAATACCTGATGCATAGCTGTGTTGCCGGGTAAGTAACACATTTTTCATGACAATTTCAAAGTCTATTTTTCTTGTTTTTAGTAATTGCATGATGTGTACAGATTAGAGACACCACTTTTTGGCACTGAAACACCAGCAGTGTTGCCAATTCACAATCTTAATTTGTAAAAACCACGTTTTTCCTAGTTCCTCCTTACAGAGGTCTCATCCGATTGGTTATCGTTAGAAAAGAACATTTTTCTCTGTCATAATTGCCAAGCCACTCTTCCTAACCAAATCGAAAAAATAATGAAAGAACCTCCATGTGGGTGTGTTATGAATCATTTTACATATTTCTAAAAAATACACCTTCCGTTACAGCTGGCAGCACTGCGTGGTTAATAATGTAATTGAATTATTGCTTCCAAATTAAAAAAAAAATATCTGCATGAATAAGTCATCATTTTGGTATCAGCATTATCTGTTTATCGCTTCCGGTTCAAAAGTTATGCTATCCCCACCCTAGAGTTGCCTTCTAAATTGAACACTCTGTATAATCGACACAGTAGACTGGTATTCGTTTGAAAGAACAAAGAGCAAGATTCGCACATGTAAAAAATATTTCCCCTGTTGAACAAACATTAGTTTTGTGACCTTTTATTGTTCCATATACTATTTTTGATATATATCTTAGTGCTGTATGGTTACCTGAAACGAGTATACATCTATGTTCTGCTGTGCCGCCTATGGTGGTTTGAATCAAATGAACTAAACCATTTCGTTTTCCTGAGTTCATCACTGGCCAGTACAGCCTAAAATCCTAGAACAAGATAAATCAATCTTATTGTCATTAAGTTAATCAACAATATTCTTGAGGACATCGTTTGTATAGACTGACTGCAGGAAAGTGTCCTTCACACTGGGTCTGTGGCTCCTCGACCAAGGTGATGTTTTCACTTATGTCTTTTCTGTTAAAGCGACCACCTTTATTTTCTTTGTATTCTAAAAAAAATCTTATTTCCTACAACCGGATGTTTTAAGGATATTTGGTCACTTTTCCAATGAGCAAGAAAAAGAGATACAAAATGAATAACAATAAATTGTTTCTGCAAGTCTTTAGTAATGAACCTTTGCACAACTATCGATACAAATAAACCTTTAAAAGTTATAAAAGACAGGAACATATCACAGGCACATGCCCACAAAAAGTAACAAAGTATTAAGGTGAATAAAAAAGATCATTGCAGCCAAATGGATTTTGTTATAAAATTGGGTACCTTTAAGGCTTCCATAGATAAAACCATTAAAACTGGATTAAAAGGATCAAAATAAACTCGTTTGTTATAACCACACCGAAGGAACTTATACATATATAAAAAAATACGTTGGAGATACTAGAGGGTAGATTTTAGTAATGTGTTGTGCGTATTGTAGAAATTAATATTTTCAAAGCCGATGCGTAACCTCCAAAACACCTTCAAAATTATAAAAAATGACTGACACGAAATTTCTGCCACAAATGCAACTAAGGCATGATATATTTCGACAAAAGAATCTCGGGACACCCTTCTGAACAGACATCGACACATTTTCTCTTTGCTGCATTATTTATGATTTAGCGAAAGAATTTCGTTATATCTTGAGCAGTAATTTCTAAAGCTCGAAGTTTGACTCATTGTATGTGGATAAATGACACATTTTTCGCACCATATTGGTTAGGACTTTATGCTCTGGTCTGAGATCTAGAACATGCCGTTTCAGCTACGGACAAGAGTTTAGACATGCCCTATATATACACACACTCACCCCGATGGCCAAGTGGCTACCGTCTCTGACTGCTGATCGTGGGTTCTTGAACTCCGTTAAGGAATTGAGGGTCTGGAACGGTGATCATCCAGCATCGTGTTAATGATATTAGAGAGGTGCTGTGAAGAAAAGACACAGTTAAAAGCTTCGGCTCTCCTCTCCCAACACTATTCATCGTGGAGACAGTAAACTAACTCCTCCCTTCGGGAGAGACATCATCCAGTACTGGATTGAATAAGACTGTGAATTATTATATCATATGTAGATGCACTATGAATAATTGTTTAAGCAGAATATTTAAGCCGCACATTACTTTAAATCACATTAT
>JAGDQP010018905.1:18361-35751 GCA_022664845.1 Lepisma saccharinum
CCAAGGAATACTGTCGTTTCGTAATATTATCGACTATTAACGCTCCTTTGCATGGTGTCAATTTTTGAAAATGAACTGTAAAATTAAGATTTGAGAATTTAAATTAAGGAGTACCCTAACCTGTGTCACGAAGTGTACAACAAGCACTAAAATAGTGATGTAAAGTGAATAAGTACACAGAAAGTGATAGAAAATTAGCTCTTTTTAGGTCTATTTTGAGCAGTATAATTGACAGATTCCGTCATTATTACGAATTTTAGCACTTATGCTGGCAATATACACACTCAAAATGCAGACTTTGGAGAATGAGTTCATTTTATTAAATGTTCAAGCACCACCAAAGAAAGGCTATGCCAAAAGAAACGATGAGGTTACTGATCAGCAAATAGTGCATTGCAAACTTATATAATATTTCCACATTGGCATTACTATGATAACACGAGAGTGTTAAAAATAGTTTGCTTGTAAACAGCTATTGGCCAGTTGCCTCTTGTGCATTCTTAGAGCCCACCTCTGATGCATATATTTTGGCTTTCCTCTCCCTGTTGTATAGTCAGGTTGTTGGGAATTTAAAATAATTTTTCCAAACATTTATACCAGTGTTTCCAACTTTCAGAACAGAACCATATCATGTTTCAACAAAGCTTCCTTGTTTAGAATTTCATGCACAATTTCCATTACAAATAACTTACAAAGATATTTTTTCTTTCTTTGAGGAGCTTATAACCGGATGGTAAAAGTGTTTTGTAGTTTGAAACACTGACAGCGCGCTCGCTCTGTTTTTACATGAACCCATGATGTTATTTTTATTATCCATGACCAGTGAGTGTTGGTCACGAACCGTGTAAAATGGTTGTTAAATCCTCACGTAATTTCGTTTCATACTCCAGCAACATGAAACAGGCTAAAAACAGTTAGCGCAAATTGAAAAATGAAAGGTTTTCCATAATAAATTTAGGGATTCTCGTAAGCGTGTCCACATAAGCATATTGATTTTCTTTTTTTGTGTGTTAACTCTGCTGTTAAGGAGCCAGAATAAAAAAAAAAAAAACACGAAAGAGGAAAATAGTTAAACTGCACAAAAACAAGGGGGATAAAGCGTCAGTAAATTCATACATTTTTTAAAAAATGTCTTTCAGTTTTTCTCGTTCGAAGTTAAAAATAGAAGAAAATGTTCATCCATCGACTCTTTACTTCTCTAAACGAACAAACAATGTTTTGAAACACCGTTTAGATATTAGAAAACATACTTTCTTAATTTACACCCACATCTATTTTTCTTCTTTCAGTTTTCTGGCTGTGACGCAGGAATATCGTTTCACAATTGCACAATATCTGTAGTTCAAAAAACCCATATAGTTCTTCTGATGTTGTTCCTTCCTTACGAAATGTTTCCTAGTGAAACAGAGAGTAGTGAATGGGGAGTTTTGTCATTCTGAAACCTAGTTTTGAATGCTTCTATTTTGTTTTTGAGGATTGTTATTTTAAACGCTTCTTGTGTACATGTCGTTTACAGTGTGTGTTGATAAATTCTGGCGCATTCAATTTTGCATCAACCTTCTTCCTTTATAGCGCAAACAAATTAATTAATTTTTTGTAGCGCAATTGGATAAAACAATGGACTATTACGAAGGCATTCCTTTGACGTGTAAAAAAAAGACACCTTTCGAATGTAAAGTGTAATGTGCCTTTAAAAACAGTGTTCAATATTGAAAATGAATCTAAACATTTTCGGTATATTAAAACATGCTTTACAGTTACTAATGTTTTGTTTTGAATGACTTTCTATTGAATTCGGTCCCAATCATCCTTTGATGTACTCGTATCCATTCTCCGACATACGTACTAAAAAAGTTCACACTACAGATTCGTCATCCGCTTCCTCCACCGTCACACACTTTTCAATTCTTCACGCCAAGAATAACTTAACGGGAACAAATCAAAGTAGGTGATAAAAGAAAAAATCTGATACTATGCGTGATCTCAATAAATTTGAAAAGGAGACACAACTCTCTTATTCAACTCGTCGCGCCAGAATCCATTTCTCCGCTTTATTTGATGTGATAATAAATTAAAACACACATACACATAAAAAAATACATTATATTTACAAACTTCCCACTGCTTTCATTTGACGCTAAATTTGCTCGCTGACTGTTTAGTTTTTATGTTCCTTCTTAAAAATTTTACAATCCGAAGTCAAATTATAAAGTGGTGGAAATAAACCACGAATTTTATTACGTTTGCAAGAATAGTTGAATAGTTGTAGGTCAGGATTATACTAAATTTCCGTTTCGTTGTAGAGAGCAATATCCGAACTAACCTTGCTTAATGCTTTCATTTACTTATCCCTCCAGTAGGAGCATACATTTTTAAACACGGATTGACGCATTGCACCTGTTAGATTTTTCTCTATTTGGTGCAATCCTTCCTGTATTAAAAAAATTAAAGGTAAGAAGTTTAGATTCAGGGAATAGTTAAGTAAAAAATATCAATATCGTAATTAAAATTCATTCAAAAAATATAGAGAAATAATGCACAAATATTTCGCAAACAGCAAAAGGATTATTCGGTTGCGAGCCTACTATATTTGTCATCCAGTTGCACCTTACAGCTGAAGCTCAGTTTTTGGTCTTTCTGTCTCCTGAGACATAATACATCTAGTCATATCAAAACTAAAATACTTTCCCCAGTAGTCGCTTTGCCCCTGTGACATGACTGCTGACCCTTGCACAGCTCAACGCGTCTACCTTTAAGGTCACGAGCACACTGATAGGAGGAACAACAAAAGAACAGCAACGTCAAAAATTGCTTCGGGATGCACCTATGAGGTGAACGCACCTATTTGGAGGTTAAAGAAACTATGTGTGAATTAAAAAAAAATGTTTTAATATTTAAAGGTCGCTCAAGGTTTCTGAACAAAAGACGATCGAGCTGCTACAGTAAACATTTAAGACATGAGCAATATTGATCATTCATAATACACTTTTAATTTTATAACAATGCAATTCTTATGAAAAAAATATTAAAACTATAAGTAATTGAAGTTAAAAGCTAAGCTACTATCTAGTACATGGTCCTTTGGTAATGAGCGTTTCGAACTATTAAACTGCTTTATGGTTCTTTGAAAGGCACCAATGAATTGTAGCCACATAAAGAAGATACTGCAGCCGATCTTCGTTACACGGTCTGCAAAGCATTCGTTTCATCGTAGTTATTAACTACACCGGAGCTTCTAGATGTTATTCTTGTATTCCGCTGCTGGTATCACGTGATAGCTATGAGGGAAGTCTAGTCTTGTGAGTAGGAACTTCGTACTTCTATAGAAAAGTAAGTTATAGTTTTGCCTTTCAGTGTATCGTCAAGTAACATACAAATTCGTTTGGTCATTCTTTTCTCCTCCCATGTCAACCATCGTTTTCACCATGCAATCACTAATGGCATTATGGACTGCATCATCAAAGAAAGAAAATCCATTCATCTCTCAGACAAGTATCACATATGTTTATATTAACAATTTTCAGAAATGCTACTTTTGATAAGGTAAAACTAATTATGTGGACCGTAACAGCATATTACTTTCAAGATTGAGTATTGACTGATTTCTAACCGACAAGAGACTGGAGAAGACCGTTCGTTTCTGGCCTCGAGGTCCTTTTCCTCGCGTGCCATTAATTCAAGATGTGAACGTAACTCCCATAATTTGGAAATGTAAATGGATTTGGCCATCCATCGGGCGTGCTGTATTGTTCCAAGTGCTATAAACGTAATGGCGAGGGGTAGTTGGGTGCCAAGAAAGATCAATCCTAACTCAATCAGTTCACTGTTGAACGGTACTTAAGACGTTGAAACGGTCTGTCAACACCTCCTTGACACTGGCGATGGTTTGGAAAGCTCCTGGATAAGTCGAGCCACCTTCAAATAGCTTTAGATCTTGCTGTTAAGCTTGGACAGTCTTCTACTGCTGTGAAAATCTCTTAAATAGAGGAAATTCTGGGCTCGAGTTTGTTATACCGTTCACTCCATAAATGCAGCTCCAGCAATTAACCAAGAATATAGTGCCGACAGGGTAGATGTAGGCCACGGTCGAGAAGGTAGTCCAGAATGGCACCTGCCTCTTTGTGTACGTCTTGAAACTCATGTAAAAACAAATTCCTTTAACTTTCTGTTCTATATTCCATGCCTTCACGATGTTTAAGATTCCTGAACTCTGCCTCTCCGGTATCTGCAGTGATCTTTCATATTGGCACTCTTAGAACCCTTCCGGACATGAAACTAAAAGAAGACGATCAATCTTTCTTAAGTGATGTCTTGGAGGATCTTACCAACCTAATGAACAACTGAATGGCCACATGTCTAAGTCAATTTGTAAATAAAGCTGGATTCTGTCGTATTTTTACTAAGAATTAGTGTTTCTATCATTCCAAATCACATAAGACAGTAGCTTTTATTAGCACAAGGTCCCAAAACACCTCAGTTATTGTAAAAAACTGGCCAAAGGTCGTTCTTTTCTTACATTTGTTACTCTAAATGCATTTAGTACTGTAGAAAACTCAGTGTAGTTAGTCCGTTTTAACACGTGACCATCCAACTAATGTTCTGCATATTGGAAAATTTCTTCAATATTGTTAGCAGTGTCTTCATGGTACTGGATTATCTGAGAGCACCGATGCTGCTTCTGTTGAGAGTGAAATTTAATTTTGAATTTATTTATTTATTGTCTTTAGGCATCTGCGGCTTGTGTCGTGTTGAGAGCGAGACCGAAAGGTCGTGTCCAAGGGTTCGAGCAGTCTCGCTGGTCTCGCCAACAATCATAATTACGACTCGATCTGATACTTTATTGTGGTCTTAAGCAGCCCCAAGGCCTAGTGTTAGGATATTCATCCTGCCACGTGATGCAGGAGGCGACACTATGCGGTTTGGTGGTTCTGCCCTTGCTAGTATTTTCTCCTTGCATAGTTAGTGCTGTTGATATACAAAGTTCCCTTTTCTTCTGATTGCTGTGAATTCTTGAGAGCTTTCTGCCGACGGTTTCCAGTTTCATACACAACTTGTTTTAACAGCTGTTTCTTTCATAGAGATAAGTCCGCAGCAGACACTCTATCACCTCGTCCTTTCTCTCACTGAAACAAAAGGAAAACTCACTCTTCTTATTCCAAGGTTCTACTACCATCGACAATGTCAAATAGATCATCAGAACAATTCACTTGAGTCATTTTCTTTCTTAACCTGATAGAATAAGTGGAACGACTCGATTTCTTTTTTCAACGTCTGCTAGTTTCAAAAGAGGTTTTGAATTTTTTGATGGAATCATGCTTATGCCGTACGGGAATTCACCTCTCTGTTCCAAAAAGTTTCAATTCTCTCAATGCATGATTTGATTCTGTTTATGGTGAAAATACAGAAAATTTCCAAGTGTTTGCCGAACGAGCGTCAGCTTAGAACCCAGAATATCCTCTTCGTATTTATCGATTGGGTATACTGGCTTCGTACTTTTAGTATCACATCCCCCTGCATTTGTCATTATGCCAAGTGATATCTGCGTATTCTTCAGCTAATAACAAAAACTGACAGCAGATGTCGACAAAAATATACTTCGTTTCATTTCTTAAGTGTGTAAATCCGAAACAAAAACTATTGTTGTAAATCATCCATTTATGCAAGACTTGAGAACAAAGTAATTCAAAAGCTGTTACCGTCTAAGAAAAAATCAGATTTTTGTTAAAAGCATAGAAAATATGACTCAATTCCCAGCTATAGTTATTTTAAACATATTTATTTAATAAAATGTATTTAAGATACATGTGTTTTTATTCTAATTAGATGTGGATAACTGTCCGATAATTGAGTGACATTTAAAAAATGATTTGTTGAAAATGTACAGATGTTTCCAAGTGAAAAGGAAAGGGTTTTAGAGCGTCCGAGAAAAAAAAAATAACATTTTATTAATCTACATTTTGCATACAAACGGTCAACGTATTACTTGACATCGATCGTAATGTCCCGGAAAATGTTCGAACCAAAATGGCTAGTCTTCTGTTTTCTCCTCCCCCACTCATTCCAGTAACCACAGAAATGTAAACAACATGGGATGCTGGTGGTCCTTCTATAGAAAGCATGTCCAGTGTGACTCACAAACGAATAATGTAAAATTCCGATTTTTGCCGTAACCTTTTGGCGATTTGATCTTCTGCGAAGAGAACGGAAATATGATGTAGAAATCATTGATGATTATATTGAAAATAAAAAGCCAATTAGGTTCAGAAATGGAGAAATAAGATGATATTTAGTAGTTTAGTACAATTGAAGGGTTCAGTGAGGCTAACCCACACCCTGGAGAAAATTGAGCTGTTGACGAAATAGTATACTATTGCCATCTACTGACTTTTGCGCGAACCACTGGTTGGTATAGCTTGGCCGTGAAGTGCGGGATAAGCCAAGTATGAAGACGGTTAATATTAACATGTTTTATAGGGCAATTCACATTTTCCCTTTTTTCTCAGAAAGTTAAACTCGTGGCTTAACCTAGTCGCTCGCTGAATATTTCAATTGAAAAGCTAGTGGTTTTAATTTTCAAATAATAATTTTCAAATAAAGAGAAGAATATATAAAATTCAAATAATATGTAGAAACACTGTAAGATTTGCGATCAACCATGTGATACCAAAGGTTCAAACGGGTGCATAAAAAGGTATACCCCATGTTAATCATAAAGTTACATGCAGGTTAAGGAACTCAGTCCGTAAATTGAGTTAAACACCAAAGCAATGTTTTACGGGTCAAGCATGAGTCCGGCCATTCTAAGCGGTGCTGCACGAGCAGTGGCACCTGGTCCCCCAAAATTACTCGGTGACCCAAGGTTTCAGGTCTAGGTCCATCTTAGAAAAGAAATCATAATTGGCTTGCTGCCAAATCAAATCACTCTGTTTCAGAAATTAAACATCAAGGAGAAACGTGCGTGATTTAGGATATGTTTTTTTTCTGCAGTAAACAGTATAGCAATAGACCTATAAATTCATTTGAAATGTGTTTTACGCCAATGTGTACTATTGACCTTTAGGGTTAAAAGCCCGCCATCTGGGCTACGAAATGAAGATTATCCAAAATGAACAGCAGTTTCCTAGGTCTAGTACCTCCACAGGTCTTCAAGGTGTTAATGGCAACACTGTCACTCCTTCCTTTCTCTTGGAATTGACTAAAGGTGCATCACACCCTTTGAAACATCTAAATCTTTTGTAATATCATACATTTAATCTATCTTTGTAAATCCCACAATAGTTTTTATTCTGTATTTTAGCAAACTAAAGTAATGAAAAGACTATTTACGATCTGCAATTTAACAAGCCGTTTATGGGGATTAACTGATCTGTCCATTGAAGCTAAAGAGGCAAAGCAAAAGTATCCGAGAGATTGAGGATTGAGAAAACGAAAGACGGAAGATTTGTAACTTCATGGTTCCAGAAGAAATGTTCAACATATTTTTTTTACCACAAGAGAAGAGACGTTGAAGTAACTAAAGAAAATTTCGTAAGGTACATGGAGGAAAGAATAAAGTATATTAAGATTAGGAAGAAGATCAAGAAAAGGGAGAAGTGGAAAGATTATGGGAAACAATTAAAGGAGAGTGAATATAGTGAGGATGACAAGAGAATGATCAGAAAGACAAAAAGGTCACAAAAAGAAAAAGGAGAGCGAAGGGAAAGAAACTGAAAAGAAATGATGGTTTGGGGTAGAAAGTTGTGGGGGAATTACCGAGAAAATCAAGCGGCTGTTGGGAAAGATGGGAGTGAAAACGTATAGAAAAGGAGGGGAGAGTCTTGGGCTTAGTGAAAAACAAAAAGAAAGGTGCTATAGAGGGAGAAGAACAAAGAGGAGTGGGTTACAGAGTTCCGTGTGTATGAACTATGAGCCAATGTATATGGGAGAGACAAAACAGATATTACAGGAGAGTCAACACGAGGATGAAGTCAGATTAAAAAGGGAGAGAAACGCTATTTAGAAACAGGTACAGGAAGAGGGGCATAAGTTAGACTAAGAAGAGGCGGAGGTACTAGAACAAGAGGCAAGGATGTTGGTTAGGAAGTGGAAAGAAGCCAGGAGAATAAGGGAAACGGGAGATAAACCGATAAGTTGGAATGGTGAGTTGAGTATAAATGAGCAATGGAAAGACATACTGGGCAGAAATGAGAGGAGAAAGTATTCTCGAAAATAAGGGCTGTCCTTTAGCCCCTTTTTGTTCATTTATTTAATTTGTTAAGATTCCATTTTATTATTTATTTATTTATTTTTATTTAGTTATTTATATTATATTCATTATTTAATTATTTATTTGTTACTTATTTATTTATTTAAAATATTTTTTGCGCTCGATTCAGTTTCCAGTTTGATCTATCGTTCTAATTGACTAGGGGGCGTAACCAGTGAGCGACGAACTGTGATTGGTTGAAATTTGTTTAGTTTCGGAAAGCGAACGATCTCTGGGAGTGTAATATATTTGGCGTAATATGTAGAAAGGATCTCTTGGTCCTCCTCTGTTTATTATGTACTGATAGTATTTATAGTGTTTCGTCTGAGGAAGGTGTTGATAGAACACGGAAACTGTATTATTTTTATTTTAGTGTAGTACTGCTTATATTCCACACTGTTCTCATTTATAGATGATGGAATATTTTTATTATGTACTGTAGTTTGCTATACTGTATCCATTTCCCCTCTCCATGGCAATGGCTAGTGCACATCAATCGAATGTCATTATAGTTTTCCGCCCATGAGTTAGTGTTGCTTTCAGGGGATGTCCGGGAATATAGCGCCCTGAGAACGGAAAATACCGCCGCCGGAAAAGCTCTCAAAGATTACTAACAATATACAGGACTACTAATAACATGACTCATACCCAAGAAGATGTATTTATACATTTACCACCGATTGCCTACAAGTTTCGATCTAACTTGCTTACTGTTCTTATCCCATAAGCTTTTATTTTATGTATAAAAAAGACATCTTTCATTGTGATATTCGTCAGGATTTGTACTGCTATCTCAAAGGAGTTGGAAAGAACGAGTCCCCCCCCCTCATATGCTTTTTCAAGTATTAACGTTTAATGAACGCCTGATATGATGATTACATAAAATGTAGAGTGCAGTTATTTACATCCCTCAATTCTGGGTAATTTGCATTACAAAGGGACTGTAGTAAATCCGGTTTTATTGCAAATGTAACACACAGGGATGAATTTCTTGTCGCATGTGAATTCTATTAGCGGGATGGCACTCCTCCAACTTCACATCTTCCTCAAATTCCTACGATAGAAAACAATTATTTGTGGCATTTCTTGAGAATTTGTTTTCTTACATGTTTCACTTTACATATAAATTGACATGGTATTAAACGTATTTGACACACAAGAGGAAATTAAAATACTTTACAATATTTATGTAGATGGCGCACCCGTCGAAGGATGTTCCTAACCATTTAATTCGGAGTGACGAAACAAATATTAAGGTTTCTTCAATATTTCCTATGCGAAGGAGGTAGCAGTTAGTTTCAAACCGGTTTGATAACCCACTGTGTGTTTACGTATACATTAACCCACCATGAGTTAATATATATTTTTCGTGCTTGCGTATGGTAACATGTTGGAAAATACACAGAAAATTTTGATTCCCGGTCACGATAGCGATTCATTTTTCTGTGTACTTTTAAACTAATAGTTTGTTAAAATCATTTATGGTTCTAAACAGAAAAAGTGGGGCGTCTGTAACTGTATTTCTTTGTATCTGTTTAAAGGTTCATGTTGGATACTAGAATTATCTTTCCTTGGCGTCATCATTTTTAGCGATTCAGTTTCCCTGGGAAGTATTTAATTATATAATTTGTGCACAGCTATACAAAAAGTGTTCGGTCTTACTGTTCTGAAAGACGAACGAAAGTTGTCAACTCGTTCGTTCCCAATTATAGATTACATGAGTTGTCAAGTTTCATTTGCCATGTCTGATATTTGCAAGGGTAAATTAATGTGTGAAAGATGTCCTGATTTCTAGAACGGAATAAATTACTAATACAAAATAGGCGAATACTTAAATTAAGATTATTAGATAACTTTAAAGAATGATGCAAGTGTAGAAAAATCGGTTCCATGGAAGAACACTTATTTTTACCCATATATCCTTTTAATTCCATCTCTTCCATTTTTAACGCTGTCACTCACCTGTGAGGACGGACGGCCAGGTTTAGACATGGTCTTCAAATCAATACCGTCAGCGCTGACACTTTTAACTCATCCACCGAACGCTTCTCACTCTAACTGTCACGTCCTGGAGAGCTCTTTTCTCTACATCTCGCAGAATCCTAGTAGGCACGTACTTTTCCTGTTTGCTTCTTCAGTCACTAATGCATTGGGTTAAAATTATGTCAATTACTCTTCAATTATAATTTCGTTATTGTTGCCAGCTTTAGGTAGATTATTTTAAAGTCAACAGATTAGAATCAACTGATAGAATTCGATCTTCTACTTGTAAACAAAAACGCTTGGGAGTGAGGGGATCTAAAAGATTGAAGTATTCCTGTTGAGTTGCATCATTGACAGCATTTTTTTCCCACTGTGTCAACACTTACTTCATCTACATCTATTTCCTCTTACATCCAGAATGTTTCAGCAATGAGAAAGTAACGCACAAACATAATTCTTACCAACTTAATTGCGTTTAAATTGTAATTACTGGGATTTAATGTGTTTGTTACAAATAACCTGAAAACTTATTTCTTACTTTGTTTTAGAAATAACCGAAGAAAGGTTTTAAAAAATACAATAATATGTCTAATTTTAAAGTTTGGGGCTTTTTATACAATTGGTTTCTTAAGAATACCTGAAAACGATTTGTAAGCGACTTAATAAGCTCTCTATTTACCCCGATCTGTAAACCTATAAATGTAAATGAAATCCCGATACCACTGGAGTTAGCTGAGTGAAACTTAGACAGCAGTTTACGCTACATGATGTATTACTTTCATACAAGTTACAGGGTTACACTCACAGGATGCGCAGAATTGTTCCACAGGATATGTTAATAGGCGCATGTGGAGTTGTTCGTAAGGGTCACTGTGATAACTTGTGTTACGAGTATACAGAATGCTTCAAAGGTCAGGTGAATGTCTGGTGGCAAAGTGCATTCGTTATCGACATCTGGATGACTGCAGACATTATGTTATGAGGAGGGATTTTCTATGGTAGCATGAGCTTCCTCGTTGTTTTCTCGAACTCAGTAACATCGAACGTTTACATCACAGTACTGGTCGAACCTGTTGCTGCCACTGACAAACGGCATTGAGGAAGATATCTTTCAACGCAATATCGCTCGCCCACATTACAAGCCGGAACCAACGTACTCTTCAAGACATGAGTGTGTTAGCCCTAAATAGACAATCTTACCAGATCTTTTGCCCATTGAGCATGTGTGTGAGACAAGTTTGGACACCAGCTCCAAACTAATTCTCAACAACCGACTACCGTCGCCTCTGTCCGTTCAGATAAAGCAGGTGTGAAAGATCATCCGCAGAACAACATCCGACACTTCTACGATGGGATACATGAGTGTGTGCATGCCTGTATTCGACGTTGTTGAGACTACCAGTAGTTACTAAGGTAGAGAGAGAGAAAGAGAGAGGGAGAAAAGAGAGAGAGAGAGAGAGAAAAAAAGTTAGATGAATACCTTATTTCCGACGAGAAATGTTGAGAAAAATGCGCTTGTTTTGTATTGGGTGGATTGGCAGTACGAAAATGGGTTACAGATGAGAATGGGTTTCTTCTGGTTTTGCTTGAATCACAGGACAATGACTTTCAGAATTAGACGTTGAATTAAAGCCAGTGTTGATTGTGATTCCTCATCGACAAAGAAAGTAAGTCAAATTGAAACGCGTTCATTTTCTGTAAAGTTCTGAAGAATGAACCTTTCAAGAAATGCTGGGGAAAAAGGAAGACAACCTTGGGTAAAGTACGTTTAAGAATATAGAAATAACAGAAACGCAATAATGGAGAAAAGGAAAGGGAGTTTGCATTAACGAGCCGAAGAGGAAAATATACTCTAAAATTAGAAAAAGGAAAATGATAATTGCTCCTCAAAATTAGGCTTTACTGTACTGAAGTTCCACAATCTTTGGAGCACCTTAGATTATTGCCAATATTGGGAACAAATCCTCATTCGACATTCATTAGCAGAGGAGATGCTGAAGTATTTTGGATGTAAGGAAAAGAACTCAGGGAGAAGAATGTTCTTTTAATCATTCCTTTCCTCATTTGTTCGGAACTGAGTGAAAGCTGGAGTAACGCAAAACGCACTCTCTGGAAGAAGAAGAAAAAAAAAAGAGTTCTTAAAATCCTCCTTGAGATAGAGGTCTCGCCTTCATCTCTGGTAATCGCATCATAAATTGGATTTTCCTTTCTTCGTTGCTTTCTGAAATGATGAGAAAAAAAAAGAGGCAAAGATGCTAATATCTCTTTGATAAAGTTTTCGTCCGTAAGAGCAATATTTCTCAGACTAAAGTTTCCACGAATTTCCTCCCTTTTAGTAATTTAACAGTTATATAAAAATACAATTTTCCAAGTTATATTAATTTCAAAGTTTTGTGTATATTAAATGGTCTATTCCTCCTCCATAAACTATGTCTTATAGTAAAAGCAAATTATCTTCAAAAGTCCGTTCCTTGTGTAATGTAATGACTTGTAGGAACATAACAGAAAGTCAAATTTGTTTGTAAATTTCAGTAATGGGGTGCTATCGAGCTAAAAGGTTTGTGTTTATTAGTTTTCCTTATCCAGCTGTGATTGCTGTTCTAAATATTTAAACTTCTTTATCTTCTTTTTCTCACTTACCAGATGGACTAGTATAACTAGCTAGTATGGCGTAGAGACTTAGTACACTGTATATGTGTTGCAGGTCAATTGGATACTGAAGTGAGTGACTCTCAGTCTTCTGATCTAGTAGTTGCAAATCTCTTTACTGTAGCCATCATGATTGGCTTTTTTACTGCACTAATTTGGTCCATTCTATGCGTTTACGATTCTGGTGTTAATAAATATGAAGCGAAAGCAGTAATTAATATTTTTTGTCTAAAACCAAATTATAGACCTCTGATGGATTATATATACTTATGATTTAAGATGGACATTTCTTAGTACTAACTGAGTAATCTTGCTAATGTTTCATTGTCAAGAGTAACGATAATATTTACTTTTGTTAGACATAGCATGATTTATTTTCGACATATACACTCGATATAATTATATGTCAAACATACTTTGAACATGGAATTTCAATATAATGTATTAATTCAATTTCCAATTAAACGAAGCACAATTTCCTTTCATTACGACAGTTAAACTTTGGTTATACGATATAACCGTAGTGCCATCTTTAATTCACAAACATTTACAATAAAACCTCTCAATTCTGGTGCACTTGGTACCTGACTTATCCTAGAAAGTAGCTGATTATTTTTTACAGTGTAGAAGCTTAGACACGAGCACTTCTTAGATCTTATCTTTATTTGCTTTTCCTCTGGAAGAGATAGAAGGAAGGAAATAAGATAAGGCCTCACCGAAATGTGCGATCCTTGCATTCGTGTACCGTTACTGAGAGTAAAAGGAAATCCTCCAGTCTTAATTCTCCAAGATTAAGAAATCCTCTTTCTTGATCTACATTTTTAAGAAATGTTTAGTTATTGCACTGGAAAACGTCATTCAACTGGCTGAGTGGAAATTTCGAGTTGTGTTACTGACGAAATTGAGAAACCTATTAGATCCCGAGAGTTTTTAAATCAGGGTTGAAAAAATCACTTTTTTTTCTTCAAAAATTCATTTTTCAAATTTATTTATTTAAATAAAAAAAAATGATTTAAATAGTTTGCCGCACTGAAAATGCTACAAACTTAGTTTTATTTCTTCAGATACCTTAACCAGTAAAAAATAAAGTAAAATTCACGCATATCTTATGTTTGCTGCGGAAGATAGCCATGGAAAATAGGCAGTCACAACAAATTGTTATAATTTTGAAATGAAAGGAAGATATGGCGTTACTTATGGTATTTTAGAAACGGAAGTTAATATGTAGGAAACTTTGACGTTACTTTCGTCGATATACAGTGAAGGAAGTGGTTTCAGAGTGGTATACACCGTAATTAAGTTTGAAAAAGAAACAATATATAATGTTTCTGCGCATCAGCTTTCCTTCTAAATTGACGTCTGTTTCTTCCTTTCTTCCTAAGCAACTGCAGATTTTATAATCGCAATTGCCTTTTTACTCCAAGCTACATTTTCCTAATGAAATTTTCTAGAAATTTTATTTTACCAAGATAAATTTTAGTTCATTTCACTTAGAGTTTTCAGCTCTCAAGATTGTACTATCTATTTGGGAACACCCCATGGCAATATTTCACAAAGCATAAGAACTTTTTTGTGGCTTAGTGGTCGAGTTCTCACCTCTTGTCCGTGTGGTCCCTGATTCGATCCCAGCTCGTGGCATGTGAGCTTTGTGGTAAACAAAAGTCGTCTGCGTGGGTTTTCCTCAGGGTTCTCTTGTTTTCTCCCACATTCTTCATTCCACCAGTTCTCCCACCATCATCCATTCACTCTGATCTAAAGTTGCATAAGAGCCTTAGAGGAAATTAAATTAAATGAGAGTTATTTAATGCTGCCAAATCAACAGTGGATACGCAGCTTTGCATTTTCATCCTTCAGCATACAGATACATAGGTAAACTATAATTCCATTGAGTACAAATTGCTTTTAAGCAATTTGTGAAGAAAACAAATAATTTGATACAAATAAAAATACACAAAGTAGGTAATGTTACGAAACAACAATTTTTGTTTTGTAAACAAAAGCTGGAATTTCTGTTTTGTGTGTGTTCGTTTTCATATGTATTACAAAATAAACATATTTGTAATACAAATTGTAAACTTATAATGTGATTGGGTTCCTACATTCTCTTCTAAAATTTCGCCAATAAAAATGAACCAATCGAATAGTTAGTTAATTCTAGTTCGTTCACTTTGGTTTTGGTTTACATCATAAGAACCTATCATCACATAAGGACTAAAAGGTAAATTTCAAGCTTAAATACGATTAAAAAATGCTGCACTTGATTTCAACTTTTGTTAAAAAATAAAATATTTTTTATTTAAATCACCGATTTTTTCAAAAACATCATCTGATTTAAATCGCGAATTAAACCATGCTTTAAATCAATCAACATTGAAATAAATAAATAATTCTCACTAATTTCACGATATTTTTGTCTTGCAATTCCTTTGGTTAGCGGGGCAATTTTAACTGAATACTTTAAGAATCGAAAATACTGACTGAGCATTGTCTAAATAATAATTACAAGAATCTAAAGAACAGTCATAACAGGAAACTGAATAATTGCCAAAAATTCAAATTATTCTAATATAATCTTGATAACTAAAATGTTTCTGATATGTGTCAGGATATGCACCCAGCTGCATGACTTTTTCCAACAAACTGGCGAAAGTTTTTTTTTATGGTATTACGCGCCAGGAGTCGGTGTAATATCTAGAACACAATGCCCTTGCACTTTTCCTTCCTCTATCCCTTTCCTCAAGAGATGTGCTCGCGGAGGGACATAATCTCGCACACCAGTATGAAGCTTAGGTCATAGATACCTGCTCAATGTATTGATTTAAATGAGATAAAATTGAGCGAATTGAGCGATTATTTTGCATATTAAGTAGATTTCTTTAGAAATATGTCTAATGCAGAGACTCTCATGTCAGAAATTCCGGATATATTGGATATATACAGATGCTTATCAGAATAATGGAAACACCTGAACGAAAGTGCAACTTACCAGATTAATATGGTGTCGGGCCACCTTTCGCCTTCAGAACAGCCTTGATGCGAAGTGGGATGGAGGCATAGAGGTCGTGAATGGTAGCAAGTGGAATATTACACCATTCCTCGTGCAGGGCATCGGCCAGTTCTGTGAGAGAGGATGGAGGTGGAAATCGTCGCCGGAGTCGTGTTTCCAAGATGGACCACAGATGTTCAATTATGTTGAGATCTGGGGATTGGGCGGGCCAGGGGAGGTGTTGAACTTCATCCCGATGTTCCTCAAACCACGCTGCAACAACTCCAGCTGTGTGAATGGGTGCATTATCATCCTGGAATATGGCGTCATTGTCCGGGAACAACATCCGGACCATAGGATGCAAGTGGTCTCCTAAAATTGCGACATAATCGTTGGCAGTGATGCGTCCGCGAAGTGTGACCACAGGACCCAATGAAAACCATGATATTGCGGCCCACAGCATCACCGTGCCGCCGCCATGTTTCACAGTTGGGCGGAGACACTGCAGATCATACGCTTCTTTGGGCGTTCTCCACACATAAACACGGCCCGTGGTTTGGAATAGGGTGAATGGTGACTCATCCGACCATACCACACGTTTCCAGTCGTCAACGGTCCAAGTTGCATGGTCGCGGCACCATTTGCGGCGTGCTAAAGCGTTCTGGTCCCTGATGAGAGGTTTGGCCCGTGCAACACGACCCCGTAAGTTCATGTCATGTAATTCGCGGCGGACTGTGATTGTCGAAACAGGTTGGGGGAGGTGCTGATTGAGTTCCTCCGTCACTTGCGCCGCAGTGGCACGACGGTTCCGCGTGACAATGCGCTTTAATACCCGGCGTGCCCTGTCACTGATGCTTTTCTTCCGCCCACTGTTCCGCTTCCCCGATGTGGTTTTCCCGTGTGTTGTGTAGGCCGTCATCACCTTCGACACTGTCCCTGGCGACACACCTAACACACTAGCCACTGCCGTCACACTCACTCCACATAACCGCGCACCAACAATTTGCCCTCTTTGAAACTCTGAGAGGTCTCCCATTTTACACTACCTCCGTCTGCTGCAGCCACTGCACACTCCTGTTCCACGACGCCTGACGTAGTATGGAGACCGACCTAACACACCACCACCAGCAGTCCGGCGCTGCGGTCGCCACGACACCACTGCCAACCCATACATCTGACGTGTTGCCAACTACAGGTGTTTCCATTATTCTGATAAGCATCTGTATATACCGTTTCTTGTGAACGAGATAACTGCCGTAATTTTCAACGGATTGAAACCAAATTTGGAACGAAAATTGGTTGTATAAATATCTTGGATGAATTCGTTAGCCAGAATAATCGGATGAAAAATTTCAAAATGGTGGCCGCTCGAACTTTTAAAAAATTCATAATTTCCACAATTATTAACCGATCCGAACCAAATTTTCCCCAAAAATGAGTATTTAGCTTATGTTAGTCGAGTGTGAAAATCACAACGATCCATCAAATAATAACAAAATGGCGGCCGTTCGAACTTCTAAAAAAATC
>JAGDQP010018906.1:9299-27834 GCA_022664845.1 Lepisma saccharinum
TGTGTGTGTGT
The DNA here is from genome assembly GCA_022664845.1 of Lepisma saccharinum. Lineage (NCBI taxonomy): Eukaryota > Metazoa > Arthropoda > Insecta > Zygentoma > Lepismatidae > Lepisma > Lepisma saccharinum. Next base: position 9,311 of record JAGDQP010018906.1, read on the forward strand.
GTGTGTTTATTTACGCGGGAACTTCCTCTTCATATATTCTGGTCAATCATTTTGACATAGTTCATAACCTTTTGTACTTTGTACCTTCTTAGGAAACGATAAAGAAGAAAGCCCTTTATTCATGTGATACTATTCGTGTGTTATTTCCGCTGAACGATAAAAAAAAGAGCAGTATATATATTTTTATATGTACAGGGTGCCCTTCAAGGCCATGAAAAGGTTAAAATTTTCTTATATAGATGTACCCGGAGATAAGGAACATTATCTGAAGTCAGTTAATTTCAGGATATGTGCTTAAACATTTTTTTTTAAAAACCCAGAATTTCTTTGCAAATCTTATTTAAATCCATTCTGTTCAAATGTAACTTTTCTGTTATATAGAGCGCATCCAAAAAGTCTGTACCCACCCTCTGCATTTCCAGAACTAACGGAAATGTGGAAAATAATGAAAAAAAAAAGTTTTTAAAGACATTCTTTCCTTGAACAATTCGTACTAAAAAGTAAAAACAATTTTGTTTATGCATGACTAAAAAGAAAAGCATGAGCGCGCTCTCATATACACAGTCACCTTATGCCCCTTAAATTGGTCATGCATAAACATTTTTTCTTTTTTCTTTTACTTTTTAGTACGAACTATTTAAGAAAAGTGTCTGAAAAAATATATATATTTTTTTTTAAAGTTACTTCGGTGATCGGATATTTTTTCTCGAGCTAATATTTTGCGAATCAAATCCTAAAGTGTTCTGCAACCAGTGAAACGAAATATTGTTGCAGGTAGTATTTGTTGTAGGATAAGAAGTCCATATTAAAAATTATATTAAAATATAAAATTTAAGCAAATTTGGAGCCGGCCGGGTGGCCGTGCGGCGGTAGACCAAAGGCTCGAAGATCCCGGGTTCATGTCCCGCAAGGGGCTTGGGTGTGGATTTTAATAGCTAAGGCACAAATCGTGACGGGTCGAAGTCCAAAGGTACTAGACTGGCCCATATAAAAATAAAGTTTACCAAAGTTTTATAAGCAAATTTGGAAAAGTACAGACCAATATCTATTTACCTTCCCCTGCTAAACTACTTGATTCAATTTTATTCGAAAAAATGTTTAGTTATGTAAAATCATTCATTTCACCTTTCCAACATGGTTTCTACAGAAATAGATCAACCATAGCTAATTTGTCAACTTTCACTCAATTTATTTCTGAATGTTTTAATCCTAACCGTTTTGTCGATGCAGTATATTTAGATTTCTCAAAGGCATTTGACAAACTTGATCATAGTCTTCCACTTACAAAGTCGAACACTTATGGCATGTCGGCAAGGTTGATAAATTTAATGGGATCATATTTATCCGATAGAAAGCAGTACTTTTCGTACCGAATGTCGAAATCTAGCTATTATAAGGCTTCATCAGGAGTATTCCAAGGCTCAAACTTGAGGCCACCATTATTCCAATTATTTATAAATGATGTACCGTTGGAGATAAAACATTCCAAATGCCTGCTATTTGCAGATGACGTAAAATTGTTCATCGAGGTAGTTGGCGAACACAGTTGTAACAAATTTCAGGAGATCTCAATAATTATTATAGTTGGAGTATAAGAAATAAGTTGTATTTCAAAGTCAAAAAAATATAATACTATATATTTTATTAGAAAACGTAACTCAACAGAACTTGAATATAAACTTAATAACAATAAAATAGATATGATGCACCAGGTAAGAGACCTGTTGTAATTTTGAATAGTAAATTGACATTTGAAAATAATATTGAGAAACTTTCTAATGAAGTTTACAAATTACTGGGGGTTTGTAATTCGGAATACAAAGGACTTTAACGACATTAGGGTTCCTATAACACTTTACAATAGTACTGTAAGAAGTAAATTAGAATATGCATTTCTGGTCTGGTCCCCTTGCTCCAAAAAATTAACTGAAAAATTAGAGAGAGTTCAGGAAAAAAATAAGGTACCTTTATTATAGAAAATTTAAAACATCTTCATGTAAAGAAAGAATCTTTTATAATAGCCTACTGGAAGATTTTCAGTATGACTATCTAAAAGAAGAGAATTAGCGGAACACGTATTTCTTTATAAATTGGTGAAAGGTAATATTGACTGCGGAGATCTGTTAGAAAAAATAAATTCCAATGTCGGTAGACTATCATTACGTAAGAAAGTACCTTTATACATACCGTTTTCTAATATATTGATACACATGACATGAACTCCCCAATGGTTAGGATTTTTAAAAAATCACAACAATATGGTACAAAGAAATACTAATATAGATTTTGCATTGAAATTTACAGATTTTCTAAGTTTTATCAGACAGATGTTGTAACGCTTGCAAATCATTTTAATTGCAAGATTTGAATAGCAGAATATATAATCTTAGCTAAATTTACTACAAGTAATCTAAGATGTTTTCAAATTTATATATTATCTTTGAAAGGTAACCGTTGTACATTTTGTCAATAATATAGCTCTGTGTTTATTTTATGGCACTGTATGTCTTATACACAATTTGTATGTTATCACAATTTTTATTCATTTCAATATTTATCTCGTTTTTTTATACTTCAACATATTTACTAACTTTTCTAATTTTATTTTCTTACCTCCATAGTTTTTAGTAATATTGTTATATCTTATATTTCAACATCATGTTAAAAAATTGTATACCTTTGTACTCTGCAAAATCTACAATAACTGAAGATAGCTTTCAGTTACGAGCAGTGTTCGATTTATACGGGGGATGGTTGGGATTATCCCCATCTCTGCAAAATTCTTCTCTTGCACTGTTTACAGATATATAACCAGGGATATGGACGATCCCAAAATACCGTATAATACATATTTCACTAATTCTTCTCCCTTTCTGGAAATTGTACAAATCGAACACTGGTTACGAGTATGAGTTAAATCAAGTAATATGGATTTTACACCGAATATATACATATTTTGAAATTACTTTAAGACGGGTAAATATTTTAAATTAGATTATTGGACTAGAAACTGTGTAATTTTATGTAAATCTATAACGCAAAGTCCTTTATGATTGTTCGAAATTTTTATATAATCTTTGAAAATGTTACCTTGTATATCTTCTACACGGCCGGGTGACGTTTCGTCCAAAGACATTTTGTCCATACGACATTTAGTCCATAGACATTTAGTAGTCCATTGGCATTTCGTCCAACGGATTTTTCATCCACAAGAAATTTCGTCCAATCGACTTTTGGTCCAACGGATTTTTCATCCACAAGACATTTCGTCCAATCGACTATTGGTCCAACAGATTTTTCGTCCAACGGATTTTTCGTCCAAAGGATTTTTCGTCCCATCCATATATTATACCGGGTATAGCCGTGTGGTCACTCACTGACTGATCACCAAAATTCACAGGCCAAACTACTGGAGCTAAAAACACCAAATATGGTATGATGGTGTAGGACCATGAGTAGGTAACTGGAAAAATCCGGCAGTTTGAAAAAGTCGCCATCTTGGATCGAAAATGGCCGCCAAACCCATTGTTGTATAGAATAGAGAACGTAAACGGCTGCAGTTAGAAACATCAAATTTGGTATGACGGTACATTTTCAGTAGTACGTTACGAAAATGTTACATAATGTAACCAAAGACGCCATCTTGGATCCAAAATGGCGGACACAAAACCAATTTTCCACACCGTTTGAGCTAGAGGTACGAAAATTGGGCATTAAGGTGTATTATCACGATTAGTGCAGGAACATATTACATTTTGGAAAAGGCTACATTTTGGACTCAAAATGGCCACCCACAAAACCATTTTCCACACCGAGCTAGAGAAATGAAATAAAAAAGACATCGACTTTGATCCAAAATAGCCGCCCAAAAACCCAATTTCCAAATAATTGAAGCCAGAAACACCAAATTTTGTATGAATGTGTATAGCCAAGAGTAGGTTACATTAAATGGAGCAAACCTCCCCTTTGGGGGCGCAGCTGCCTCCCGTTGGAGGGTGAAGATGGACACCATGGCGGTGCAGTTCCGCAGAGTTATTCTGGCTAAGGTGAAGGGGGCGCATACCCCCAAAAGTACCTGAGTTGGGGGCTCTTAGCCCCATGGGGAACCAGGGGCAGCGCCCCCAGCGAAATAAAGCGAGTCCATATAATATATTTCCGCATGGTCACTGACTCGCTCACTTACTGACTGATCATCAATATTCATAGGCCAAACTACTGAAGCTAGAATCACAAAATTTGGTATGAAAGTGTATCATCATGAGTAGGTAACGGGATAAATCCGACATTTTGAAAAAGTCGCCATCTTGGATCCAAAATAGCCGCCAAACCCATTGTTGTATATAATAGCCTAAACGGCTGGGTCTATTGAAATGAAATTTGGTATGAGTCTACGAAAATATTACAAAATGTTGAGAAAGTTGCCATCTTGAATCCAAAATGGCGGACCCAAATATCTATTTTCCACAATGTTTTAGCTAGAGATACGAAATTTGACATAAACGTAAATCATCAGTATTAGTTTAGAAAAGTATTTTAAAATGTTGAAACGGTCGCCATCTTGGATTCAAAATGGCCGCCAGGTCCATTGTTTTATAGAATGCATAGCCTAAACGACTGCAGCTAGAAATATCAAATTTGGTATGAAGGTACACTATCACTTGTAAGCTACGAAAATGTTACACAATGTATCCAAAGACGCCATCTTGGATCCGAAATGGCGGATTTAAAAATCCATTTTCAACACCGTTTGAGCTAGAGATACGAAATTTGGCATAAATGTGCACTATGAAACATTTTGAAAAAAGTTGCCATCTTGGAATCAAAATGGCCGCCCAAAACTCAATTTCCGCACCCTTTGAGCTAGATAAATGAAATTTTATATGAAGGTGTACCATCACAAGTAGGTTACGACAGTATAAGAAAACGTTCAAAAAGTCATAAACTTGGGTCATAAAATGGCCGCCCAAATACTCAATTTCCAAACCATTGAAGCTAGGGAAACGAGATTTTGTATGAAGTTGTATTACGAAGAGTAGGTTACAATAGATGGGGCAAACCTCCCCTTTGGGGGTGCAGCTGGACACTATGGCGGCGTAGTCTTGCAGGGATATTTTGGTTAAGATAAAGAGGGCGCAGCCCCCGAACATTACTGAAGTTGGGGGGTGCATCCCCCATGGGGGTCTGGGAACAGTGCCCCCAGCGACGCAAAGCGAGTCCATATACTATATAGCCACATGGTCACTCACTGACTGACTCATCCATATAAATTCACAGGTCAAACTACTGGAGCTAGAAATACCAAATTTAGTACAAAGGTGTAGATAAAGGAAAAAATCCGACAATTTTGAAAAAATTGCCATCTTGGATCCAAAATGACCGCCAAACCCATTGTTGTAATGTATAGAATACACAGCCTAAACGGCTGGGGCTACAGAAATGGGATTTGGTATGAAGTTGCAATATCAATAGTAGGCTACGAAAATATTACGAGATGTATTCAAAGACGCCATCTTTGATACAAAATGGCGGACCTTAAAAATCCATTTCCCACACCGTTTGAGCTAGAGATACGAAATTTAGTACGAAATTTAGTACGATCACTAGTAGTTTAGGAAAATATTACAAATTGTTGAAAAAGTTGCCATCTTGGGTCCAAAATGGCCGCCAAACACATTGTTGTATAGAATATACAACCTAAACTTCTGGGGCTATTGAAACGAAATTTGGTATGGAGGTACAACATCACTAGTAGGTTACGGATATATTAAAAAACGTCTCTAAAGATGCCATCTTGTGTACAAAAGGATTGACCCCAAAAATCGATTTTCCACACCGTTTGAGCTAGAAACACCAAAATTGGTATGAAGTTACGTGATCACTAGTAGTTTAGGATGATATTACAAAATGTTTAGGAAACCCTACTTCAAATTTCGTACACAGATAGGTCAGCCACAAAGAGATTACCACACAAAAAAATAGCTCCCATTTTGAAGTAGTACCTTTGAATAAAAGAGTAAAGTTTGGACGCGGTCTCTTATACAAGGCTTGTCAAAGTTCCAGAACTGCTTAATATCTCGGTTAGAATGCGTTTTTGAAATCTTGAAGCGACAAAAGTTGCAGAGCTATCGAATGGGCTCCATGGGGCCCAACTTTGATTTTCTAAATAATCCCCATCTTTTATTGCAGATTCTGTATCTATGGGAAAAACTAAATCAGAATATGTCCTGCTAAAAACTGTAGAATGTGAGCCCTATAGGGCCGGAAAGTAGATTAATGGTGAGAAGTGTTAAAAGTTCGGTAACGGCTAAATATCTCGGTTGGAATGCGCTTTTGTAATTTGAAAGAGACCTAAGTTTTTAAGAAAATCGGATGGGCTAGCCAATCTATCCAAATTTTATTTTTTAAATGAAACTCTCCATGTTTTATTGCATATTCTGTATATACGGATAAAGTAAATAAGAATATGTCCTACTCATAACTGTAAGATATAAGTTCTGGGTCCTACAGGGCTGGAAGGCAGATTAACGGTGACAAGAGCTAAAAGTTATGAAAACGCTATGTATGGCAGTTAGAATGCGCTTTTACTGCATGGAAGTTCATTTATGAAATACATCTATTTCGCGATAGTAGAATGTACATTTAACTATCTACTACTTTTATTCACATGTCACAATTTCTAATCCATTATTTGTATAAAATACTCTGCGATAGTCATTTGCTCCGCTTGACAATAGTAACATATTCTAAATATTTTTAGAAGCAATAAAGCATCACCCCAATCAGGGATAAAATCTATGTATTTTCACCAAAAAGGTAGTATGTTGAAACTTGTAGGCATCCACTAGTTTTAGGATTCCCCTTCATAATTTATAACAAATCGGACACTGCGTCAATGGAACAACAGGAAAGGAGTAAACGGATGGTGCTGCCACCATAGAAAAAGTTTGACAGTGATAAACAACCTTTACATGAATGATAAGAAAGAGAAGAAGCTCTAGTATTTTGCTCCATTTTCGATAGATTCTACGTAATTACAAGAAAATCAGAGAAGAGGCTAATATTGTGATAGACCCTCCCGTCAGATGAGTCTGTTGATTTTCTGAAACATTTGTCTCTTTTAATTTTTAAATACGCATTCTAACGGACATATTTAGCCGTTCCTGAACTTTTAACACTTCTCACCATTGTATTCTTTCTGCCCTATAGGGTCTAGGACTCATATCCTACAGTTATGAGCAGGACATATTCTGATTTAGGTTTTTTCATAGATACAGAATCTGCAATAAAAGATGGAGATTCCAATTTAAAAAATCAAACAGAATGTGTGGGGCTAGACCATCCGATAACTCTGTTATTTTTCTGCAACTTTTGTCACTTTCAAGTTTTCAAACAAGACATTCTAACCGAGATATTGAGCAGTTCTGGAACTTTGACAAGCACTGTATAAGAGACCGCGTCCAAACTTTACCTTTTATTCAATGGCAGCTTTTGTGGCTGACCTACCTGTGTACGAAATTTGAAGTAGGGTTTCGGGGTGATCTGAGTGACCCTTCCCTTGTTAGAAGTACACGTATATAACACAACCGTTTGCAGTAATAGCACTGGTATGAAGAATTCCACATGTTCTAAAATGGATTCAGGATAACTGCACCTTTAGTTTGATAGCACAAGGAACGTAGGGTCACCACTGCTACCAATATCTGTGTCCTTCAGCCAGGGCGTCTAGCAATATTTTCTCTTGCAGTCTGCGTGATTGAAGTTAGCGTGTCTGATAGTCAGTGAAGAGCCTTTAGTCGTAGTCGTAGCGTGTCTGACTACTAATCGGACGGCTCGGGTTCAAATCAAATGCCGACCAGAACAATGGAGATTTTTCACGTAGTGTTCCCATGCCTTGCGCTCCGAGGTGAGGTGTATTCACCCTCTTATCAAATTGAGTACCAGGTCGAGCGTGGGACTAACCACCCTACCTCACTTCTTACCGTAGGTCAAGAAAATGTGGAGGGCCACCTCAACATTCCCCGTGCATCTGGCACAGAGAATAGCATTACCCTTTTTGTGTAAATTATAATAGGAATTTGTTTATATGTAAATTTTATTTCTTGAAAGTAATTCATGTACTACGGCTCACTACTAGTTTCCTTAAAGTAATGATACTTCTGCTGTAAGCAATTGTCCATAATTTTTTAGTGATCCATGTAAATGCATATTATCGTTATAAAAATAAAAAGTTTATGATTCACCGGAATCCTGCTTGCCAGAAATATTTTGTAAAAAATTTCATAATATATAACTTATACAACTTCTTAATTACATGAACAGAAATTAATATAGATTTTTCTTAATCCCCCTTATCAATATCCGTTTCCCCCAAACGTAAACTTCTGGGGAAAAGCCTGCCCCGAACCAGCCCCTAAATACGTCACTAGTCATCTTTGTATATTGCAATTGCAAACAGCTATTTATTTTCTATCTACGATCTTCGTATAAGACACAGATTTTCTCAGAAAAATGTCATTGTCACATTATCAATTTTCTTCGAACTATACGTATTTTATGTAATTCAAATACTTCGATTAGAAATTTCGACACAAGAAGTGTTCACCCACTCACAATTGACACACTGAATTGGACATTGAATGTGTGCATCATAAATCGCAAAGATCTAAAAATTCTTTCATCGATTTCCTATCTCGTGTGGGAATCAGAAATTAAAGGATACTTAAAATATTCTCATGTACCTACTCTGCAAAGAAATTAATATTTATGAATCGTATATACATATTATGAAGAGAAACTCAACAGCAAATCACAATGTTGTTGACCCGACACTAACCAACCTTCGATTTAACTCGGATTGATTTATGAAACCGTAATAGCCTATATATATATATATGAGTTAAAAGTATTTGTCTAATTGTGTTTCTTTCAAAGTACACAATTAGTTTCTTTCAAAGTTTCTTGCATTGTTTGTATATCGATTTAATGTAGCAAAGAATTGCATGCTTGCTTCTTGTTTTAAACGTATAACTCGCTTTGTTTCGCTGGGGGCGCTGAGCCCCGGAACCCCATGGGGGCTGCGCCCCCTTTATCGTAACCAGAGTATCTGGGGGAATGCACACCCATGGCGCCGATCTGCCTTTCCTCGGTTGGGGCTGCGCCCCCACAGGGTAAGTTTATCCTCATTTATTGTAACCTACTCGTGATGGCACACCTTCATACCAAATTTCGTTTCTCTAGTTTCAGTGGTTTGAAAAGTGGGTTTTAGGGTAGCTATTTTGGATTAAAGATGACGACTTTTTTCACGTTTTCTTATATTGTCGTGACCTACTCGTGCTGGTACACCTTCATAGCAAATTTCGTTTGTCTGGCACGAACGGTATGGAAAATGGGTTTTGAGGCGCCCATTTTGGATCCAAGATGGTGATTTCTTTTTAAATGTTGTAATATTTTCTTAAACTACTGGTGACAATACACCTTTATGCCAAATTTCATATCTCTAGCTCAAACGGTGTGAAAAATGAATTTTTGGTCCGGCATTTTGGATTCAAGGTGGCGTCTTTGGATACATTTTCTAATATGTTCATAACCTACTAGCGATTATGTACTCTCATACTAAATTTGGTGTTTCTAGGGCAGCGGTTTAGGCTATGTATTTTGTAGTACAATACGTTTGGCGGCCATTTTGGATCCAAGATGGTGACTTTTTCATCATTTTGCATTATTTTACGAAACTACTCTTGGTCATACGCCTTCATACGAAATTTCGTATCTCTAGCTCAAACGGTGCGGTCCGCCATTTTGGATTCCAGATGGCGTCTTTGAATATATTTTTAATATTTTCGTAACCTACTAGTGATTTTGTACGTCATACTAAATTTCGCTTCTATAGCTCCAGCCGTTTAGGTTGTGTATTCAATACAATAATGGGTTTTGCGGATATTTTGAATGCAAGATGGCAACTTTTTCAAAATGTCGGAATTTTTCCTTTACCTACTTTTGGTCATACACCTTCATACCAAATTTGTTGTTTCTAGTTCCAGTAGTTTGGCCTGGGAAATATGATCAGTGTCAGTGAGTGACCATGGGGCTATATATTATGTGAATTCGCTTTGCTTCGATGGGGTCGCTACCCCCAGTCCCTCGTGAGGGCTGCACCCCAACTTGGTTTTTTTGGGGGGGTTTCGTAGCTACTCCCTCATGGTGCCAATCTGCGCCCAACAACCCCGGGGGGGGGGGGGGGACTTCGCCCCCATATTGAAGGTTTGCCCCATTTATTCTAACCTACCCGTGATGGCACGCCTTCATACTGAATTTCGTTTCTCTAGCCTCAGTGGTTTTAAAAATGGGTTTTGGGGTCGTCATTTTAGATTAAAAATGGCGACTTTTTAACATTTTCTTATATCGTCGTGACCTACACCTGATGGTACACCTTCATACCAAATTTCATTTCTCTAGCTCGGACGTTGTGGAAAATAATATTTGGGCGGTCATTTTGAATCAAAAATGGCTACTTTTTCAACATTTTGTATTTTTTTCTTAACCTGATACACCTTTATGATACATACCTTTGTGATACACGCCTGATACATCTTGATGATACACCTTGATGCCAAATTTCGTATCTCTAGCTGAAACGGTGTGGAAAATGTTTTTGGACCCGCCATTTTGGATCTGAGATGGCGTTTTTGGATACATTTTGTAATAATTTTTAACTCTCTAGTGATGATGTACCTTCATACTAAATTTCACTCCAGTAGCCCAAGCGGTTTTGGCTGTGTATTGTACACAACAATAAGTTTGGCGGCCATTTTTATCCAATATGGCGACTTTTTTGAAAATTTAACATTTTCCTAAAACTACTCTTGATATTATCCCTTTGCCCCAAATTTGATATCTAGCTCAAACGGTGTGAAAATTGATTTTTAGGTCCGCCATTTTGGGTTCAATATGGCATCTTTGGAGACATTTGGTAATATCTTCGTAACCTACTAGTGATAAAGTACCACCATACCAAATTTCGTTTCACTAGCTCCAGCGGTTTTGGCTGTGTGTTCTGCACAACAATGAGTTTGGCAGCCATTTTTTATCCAAGGTGGTAATATTTTCCTAATCTACTCTAGGAAAATATTACACCTTTGTGCCAAATTTGGTATCTCTAGCTCAAACGGCGTTAAAAATGGATTTTAGGTCCACCATTTTGGATTCAATATGGCGCCTTTGGAAACATTTGGTAATATTTTCGTAACCTACTATTGATAATGTATCACATTACTAAATTTCGTTTCAGTAGCTCCAGCCATTGGACCAAATGTCCTGTGGACGAAAAGTCCTTTGAACTAAATGTCGATTGGACGAAATGTCCTGTGGACGAAAAATCCGTTGGACCAAATGTCGATTGGACGAAATGTCCTGTGGACGAAAAATCCGTTGGACCAAATGTCGATTGGACGAAATGTCCTGTGGACGGAAAATCCGTTGGACCAAAAGTCGGTTGGACGAAATGTCTTGTGGACGAAAAATCTGTTGGACCAAAAGTCGATTGGACGAAAAATCCGCTGGACCAAATGTCGATTGGACGAAATGTTTTGTGGACAAAAAATCCGTTGGACCAAAAGTCGATTGAATGAAATGTCTTGTGGACAAAAAATTTGTTGGACCAAAAGTCGATTGAATGAAATGTCTTTTGGACGAAAAATTCGTTGGACGAAATGTCTTGTGGACGAAAAGTGGACGAAATGTCGCGTGGACAAAATTTAGTTGGACGAAATGTGATGTCGCCAATCAGAGTCGAGTATGATTATTTCGAGACCGCAAAGTAAAACTTTAGATTCAAAAACTACATGTGAATTTCCTGGGCAGTAATTTTCAATACATTGAAATATTCTCAATAATAAAGATGACCCATACAGTAGTAAGTGACACCACAGGCCACGTGCCATCATCCGAACAATATCGGAACAAAATACAAATTATTCTAGTACTGAACAATAAACGTGAAAAATATGAATGGACGATACTGCCAAACCCGAACACAACGAAATACAAAAGTGAATTTTAATTATCCTTACATATACACACTTGCCCATATGTAGAGTCGACAAAATGGCGGACGGTTGCTATCACGAATCGGGTTCTAAATTTCAAAATTCACTGAACAAGATGGATTCTATCAGTTGGCTACACCAATTCCACATCGACACTCTTACCTAATATAACAATCATAATTCACTATACTTTACCCAACTGAGGATGTTCCTTCAAATTAACACATTAGAAATAGAATTGCCAAAGACAAGGTGGTTGAGGCGACCCCCCCACACTTACCAGCTGTATTAAAAAACTGAGGCGCTGGGAAGTTTCGTTTCCGAAAGAGAACGCCTAGATGGCGGTACACAAACATTCGACGTCATCATAAAGGCGCGAGAATAACCTCGCATCACCATCCATATAGTCTACCAAGCGCCGGTTTCATTTATCTGCCTTTCTTTCTTTTTTTTTTATCAACAGAAAATTCGTAAAAGGCTGTGTTTGTCCGCTAGAGGACGTTAAAAGTTTGGAGTAAGAGGAAGCATAGACCTCATAATAGATAGACTTAGCACGCTTGCCCATTTTTGGCTTTACTAAATCGAACGGTTTTTTTTTTGTTGTTGTTCAGAGCTTGCGATTTTGAATCCACCCGCTAGGTATCTCTGCCATAGACTTCATAGTAGAATATGACGTCTATGGCAAAGCTACCTAGCGGATGGATTCAAAATCACGTGCTCTGAACAAAAATCCATTAGTTTTAGCGCAGCCAAAAATGGGGAGGCATGCTAAGTCTATCTGTTATGACTTGAGGTCTATGGAGGAAGACAACCTGAACAGCCGCTGCATCGGCTCCCGCAGTTTCGTTTCGAACAGGTTTCGATTACTCAAAGTATGTAATTGAATGTACGTGACAGTGCTGACAAGGCTGCAAAGCCAGTCTACCGTGTAACAAATAGTTTGGTAGATATAGGCCAGTCTTCACAAACGTAACTGAGGGAGGGTTTTCTACAAATTGAGTAAACCAGAAAGGAGAATTACAATAGTCACACAGGTAGGAGACACGTCAGGGCAACCTTCAAATTCAAAAGCACACTCCGTGTGCGCGATGTCAAATGTCGTATACCCAGTATACGATAGCCGTAACTGTCAGTAATTTCAAGAGTACGTATAGTTGAAGTGCCAATTGGCATTGCGCACATGAAGTGTCCTTTTCAAGGTTTCCCTGATGTGTCTTTTATCCTATGTGATGTTTTACTTACTTTGTAGAAAAGTCTCGCTTACGTTTGTGATGACGTATACTAGCCTGTATCTGCCAAACTATTTGCTACAGGTTGAGGCTTTGCAATTTTTATTAGTACTGTCACGTATATTCAATTTTACACTTTGAGTATTAAATGCCTATACGAACCGAACGCCGAGTGGTCTGCGGCGGTAGGTCATCGGCTCGAAGGTCCTGGGTTCGAGTCCCGGTAGGGGCATGGGTGTGGATTTTAACAGCTAAAGGCGAATCGTGACGGGCCGAAGTCCAGTTACTAAACTGCCCCATATAAAAATATAGTTTACCAAAGTTTACGAACCGAAACTGCGGGAGCCGATGCAGCGGCTGTCCGGGCTGTCTCTCTCTTGCTCCAAACCTTTAATGCCCTCTAGCGGACAAACGCAGCCCTTTACGGTCGAATTAATTTGCAGGCATTATCAGCATTGGATGGAATATGTACACGAAGTTTTGTCAAAAAATTCCTGTTCGAACCGAAACACTTCCCTTGTGAGTTCAGTACTGGATACAACGTTGGTATAGGTCTTGCGTAAAAGCTGACAAGATGATATATGAAATTAAGCTATAGGAATGCAAGGAATTAAATCGAAAAATCTAGTATAGGCCTATTTTATTTGGTGAAACGACTGAAAAAATCGTTGTAGGTGTTTTGTAAATATGCATGTGGTATTAACTTAAAAAGGAAACTATGACGGAAAAGGTTAAGTGACTCATTGCACTATGAGTTGATAATGATGTGTATGGGGCGGAAACTGTTAGGCTGCTTGTTGAGCGAATCCTTTGAAATGTTTAATCCTCAGATAGCATTCCATGAATTAGCATCCCGTTGAATCATCACTGTCTTTCACCTCCTCTTGTCACAGTTCAAAGAAAGAGTTTTTGAATTCGCGTGTTTAAATAGATTCAAGATAATTTAACTGAGAAAGTAGAGAAACATATTCTGCTTACATTGTATTAAATTTGATTTTCCGTGTATATATAACCTGCTCAGTATTATCAGCGGGTGGTTCTCTTTTATTTTTGTCTTTTCCGTTTGTCTCTAACGCAGGTTTGCGCCGCAAAGGAAACAGGTAGATAGAAACTGACGTTCAGTGACCTTAATTTACGAAGCTCTTTTCAATTTGCTAAGGTTGAATCCTTTCCTTATGAAGTTATGATATTTTTATACTACACAAAACTCTGTGAAATTGGCCATATTGTACTCGCCATGTTTTTCAAATCTTCACGTCCAGAATTTTTAAGCATGTGCAAATTATTTTGTGCCCTTTCTAATTTTATACTACGCAGTTATTTCTGCTTGCTTTTATTTTATTAAGACAAGATTTCAAGCGCCTACTCGTAAATCGTAATGTTTCAAACTTTCGTCCCGCGAATCCTCATGTCTAAAGCATAGGCGGCGGAGCATGTGTGCTTAACCCTTTCCCGAAGTCTGGTCAGACCCCCCCCCCCCCTAAATATTTTTAGTCTAACAAGGAACACTCAACCAGATGTCAGACCCCGATTTTGATGAAAATTCGTATGTAGGTACTTAACAGTTTATGAAAGAAAAGGCGTTTTCCGTACTCTCTATTGGGTTTACTTGCTCTCTACGTTCCATCTTTCTCGGGTTCCCCTGTCGTTATTTGTTGACGGCAGCATCTTTAATCTTGGCTGTGAAGGTTTACCCAGGCACTGTACCTACATACGAATTTTCATCAAAATAGGGCTCTGACACATGGCAAGTGTTCCTTGTAAATTCTTATAAGTATTGAAAAATTAAAAATGCTACATGTCACATTTTTTTAAAGTGATAGTTGTCTGTTCTGTACGGAATTTCAAAGTACATCATAAATGCAGAATTTATTGTACTTTGCTTTTCATATTTTGAAGTTAACCCCCCCCCCCTTCAGTAAATGCTTCCCGAAAGAAGATATGACGATAGGCAAGGCCAGGTATGGCCTAAATATGCTTTTCCCGAAAAAGAGCTGAACAGATTGAATGGTGTGTAGCTACAAATCACAAGGTTTACAATAGAAGAAAATGCATTTCCTTCAGCCTACCAGGAAAAAAAAAAGAAATAACTTTCTGATTGTTATATTGAAGCTACTAGAATCGGACGGAAAGAACATCAAGATGCATTGTGAAGATCACAGGAGAACGTCTGTATTCCTCCGCAAAAGTGATTCAGTCACAAATACGAGGCAGTAAGTTTAAAACAAGGTTTAGAGACTTGGGATTTGTACTAAAGTGTAGATAATTTCTGCAATCTTCCGTTGGAAGGAACTACTTCATTTCTTGCTCAATACTCGGGTCTTTCGGAGTTGATTGTTTTTTTCCTTCAAGCCCAAATTAAAGTTTGAATAGCAATGATGGAATCAACTTTACAACAGTGTAGGCTGTGAACGTAGTTTTTCAGTAATGTGTAGAATTAAAACTTTTCTAGGTTTGCAAATGGAGAAAGAGCGATATCTTTTTCGTATCAAGCATCCGTAGATTAATTGGTAGAGCGCTAGTTTCGTTTTCGGAAGGGCCTAGTTTCAATACCAGCGATGGACCATCCCCAGTGAGGATTTTCCAGAACCTTTCCTGAGTTATGACAGGTATGCCTGGATATCTTCAACTTAGGCCTTGGCCGACTCCTCCCTACATCCTTGTTACTATCCTAGCGCCGACCTAAAGGTCGTAAATCAATTCTAATTTTAAGCTATTTTTTCGCTTTCTTTACCACACGTAGAAAACGACCTTGCCCGTGGAATCTTTTTTGAGGAAGTTCTGAACAATTTGGCGAAGGCAAAATCAAGAAATATTAAGTTAGTGTAACAGTACGTCTTTGTACTAACAAGAGAACCACCTCAGTTAAGCAGTCGATATTTACAGGAAATATTATTTTCAACTTGGTTTTAACCTATAAGGTACGAAAATGACAGCCATAGACCCAATCTTTTTTGATAATTTTGAATAGTATTTTTATTTTATTTTATTTTTATTTATTTATTTATTATTATTACTATAGAAATATAGATTTGTGCCTATTTTTACAGGGATAAGTTTCAAGAAACTTGCAGTGTTGAAACCGCTGCAAGTTTCTAACCAATCTTTGGGTAATGATAATGGGTGAAAGGGATGTGAGTATTATGGCCTCCATAATGGATTCAGTTCGAGAATTGGAAATAGGAAAGGGGTCATGTGGAATGTCATTTTAGAATAGCTTGTTCCTATTTGTCACCTACGTGATTGATTTAGAGAAAAAGGATTCGGAATTTTGAAATTTGACGTCCTTTAGCGTATGCTCAATTTGACACCCACTGAGGTCCCAACGGTTGGCAATATTTGTTATATTTTAATTACAAAACAAAAATTAACACCCTTTCAGGCAGCCCTATTATGAAATTTATTGTCCAAACATATAACATGTGCGTAAGCACGTACATTAATTCTTTTATGCATACTTTTACATATTTAAACTTACTCTACAATGAAAATCTATTTTGAGCGCCCACATATGTATAATATACAATATAACGTGACAAATGTTTTTACATTTGGATTTCTGGGAACAAGCTATCATAAAATGATATGTCACATAGCTCTTATTCTCATTTTGATGTGACAAATCATCCGCATATATATATTTTTTTTTCACACACACACACACACACACACACACACACAGAGAGAGAGAGAGTATTGATCTAAATTCATAATAGATATTGCAATTATAAGTAATCCACAATGAGGGGATTGTAGACCTCCCACCTAGAAATTGTTCCTTCCCCCGCCCATGGTCTAAAGTGATGCAAATCACATGGTTGAATATTTGCTGTAATGTGATGGTGTAACACAATCTATCCGAATTATGTGATGATCTTCTGATTCTCGTATAAAGTTAGGCATTAGCGTGCTGCAGTAACACAAATACACACACACGAAGAAAAAGAATAAGTTTGTTCAATGTATTTGTGTAGCAATCAGTCATAACACCCTACTGAAAGCGCAACAACCACAATTTCAATTTCGCAGTTCCAGTATGTGACCGAAACTCTTATATCATGATTTTACGAAATCATCAGAATTTTGAAACTTTAATTATGCGCAACGAAATTATAATTGTGTGTAATTGAGTTTAAAAAGAGAGAAAACATTCTTTGAAGAAAAACAAACCATATGTTTATTTTATCTATTAGCAAATCATACTCATGTTAACTGAATTGAGTTACTTTTGACTCCTTTACTGAATTGAGTAGATTTTGTTCTTCGTGAATTTATTTGCAAGTAGCCTATATGATTAGAAATCTTACATATTTGATGTTTATCTTCCAAAATTTATATTTGTCCTGGGAAGTAGGTCATCAATAGACTGAAGTTGGCAATCCTTGTTTCTTGTCACACTCCTTAATCTCTCTTCCTGTACAACTGAAATGTTGTTTAATTACAGTCTGAGTTTTCCGTCTTTGTGGCTGTCGATTCTCGGAACAGGAGATTGTAAGAGAGGATGCTTCTTTGTCGAGCAAAAGGTCATACAGCAAAATTGAAAGCTAAAGCTCTTTAATCATATGGCCATGTCTTGGTCCAGTCATGATGAAGATTTTTAGTACGTTCAAGCTTATCAAACATTGCGCATATTTAATCTACATGATGTTTAAAATTGAGCTACACATTTGAAACAACACTCTTAGTTTTTTTTCTTCGATAGCAAACTCAACGTTAGATGAGAAAGAAATGTACTATTAATCTGTTTTATGTAGGCCTATTGAGAGTTGCCTGTTCAAAATTGCAGAAGACATTCTCCATAAAATCGACAAACGCTATGTAACAATTCTTGTGCCTCTTGATCTTACTCAGGTTTTTGATTGCAACTAAATATTAGGTCAGGTATGGCGCCAGGATTGGAAAGGAGAGGCGAAGGTGTTCCAAGGTAAGGAATCGCTCGGATCATGAACTATGGAACTACATATGAACACACAGATCCGTATTAGGAAGGGGGTAAAGAGGCTACAGCTCAGGGGCCCTGACAGAGGCTATATAGCCCAGCGCGGGAGTCAATATCCCAGGGTCCCCAAATACCTTAATTCAGCACTGTGGACACGTATACCCCGTGCTTAATTAAAATTATGAACCAATGGCATCGATTCATTAAATATAGCACACGGTGCGCGCAGACAACTCTCTTACCTAATATCAGCCAATGCGGTTTACCTCAAACAGAATTCCAAGGTTTTATAACATCATAATTGAGTAGTAA
>JAGDQP010018907.1:1539-35742 GCA_022664845.1 Lepisma saccharinum
TTCAGGAGGGACCTATAATTTTTGGTTAAAAAGAGCTCTAAACCATTTCGTTTAAGAAGTCTCGGAGGGAATTGAAACTGAGATTAATTGAGAATACTCTAAAATATTGCATTACTTATGATTATTTTCTGTATTCATAACGATACGTGCTGTGTGTAATGTGTCTACATTCTGACAAAATTTCTAGTCTTGTTTCTTTTACTTGATTTTTTATTTTCATTTATTTTTCTACTTTTGCCTGGTTTTTACTTTCCTATCTATATCAACATCATTGGATAATAATCGGTAAACTTTTGACCTTGATATTTCATTTATTAAGTCACCCGTTATTACAACATCTTAGTCTAAGGCCATAAACATAATTTTGAAACAAATTTCAAGTATCAAGCCCGTAAAAAAAAAGCAAATCTATTTATAAATTTGACTGATGGCTTTACAGGTTTTTCTTCAGTATCACCATGGGGAATATACACAAGTTTACCCTTTCTGATTGGCGGCAATCTTTGACCGTAGAAAATATGGCAAAACATCTGATAGGGTCTAGTGATATATCAAAATTATCATTTCATGCATAAAATGATCCCTACGACAAATATTTGTTTCATTTGATATTAAATATTTTACGTAAACTACGTAAAAATAGGACAAAAAATCTGTGCATCGAAGTGTTAGCAAGGTGAATTATGAAAAGCATAATTTATTAGACCACCGTTTTGTGTATGGAAAAGATAAATGTTTATTCGTTTTATGGTTAATTTGAGGCCCGGAGCCCGGTCCTTCTTTACGTACTAGCTATTCATTATCCACAGTTATATGGGCTCTCTTTTGGGTAGTTTCATTGTTTTCTCTTTCTTCCCTCTTTTTGCTTCTTTCTTTTCCTCTTTTCTTTTCCCTCTTGTGGAATTCTGACAATAAATCCAAGTTGTTTCTACTCTGTATGTTTCTGTCTTCCGGCTGTGCCGGGTTCCGGAAATTTTTTTTCCACATTTACAGTGCATGTGGTACTCAATCAGTTTTAAGAGTTTTAGTAGCCCTTAGGCATGTGTCCCAATGTGATTTGGCTCTCTCTACCGGATTGTTTGGAAAGTTTCTATCACTATTTATTAATAATGCATCAGTTAATTTGTTATTAATATAGCTCATTCTGTTCTGTGTCTCTGGTTCTATTATTCCTAATATAGTTTTACAATCAGGGGACCTAAAACTGGGTAATATTTGGAAGGTTCTGGGTTCGTTCTATACCCTGGTTATTATTATTATTATTATTGTTTGGTTTCTATTCCCATTTAGTCGCTTACGCATTGTTATTTCCGTCTGGTATTGTAGGTCTGTATATTGTTCAGGTAGTGGTTTTGTTGCAATTACTTATATTCTTATAATTTATTAATAGTAATGATAATTATTCATGTACTGTTGGTAGGCATGTTTGGCCCTTTCCGTTTTGGTAATTTGATTTTGGTCAATCGTTCCAAATGTTATGATTGCCTCTCTTGTGTAAGGCAGTCTTGGTGGTCATGTCGTTTGTTATTATTATTATTATTATTATTATTATTATTATTATTATTATTATTATTATTATTATTATTATTATTATTTATTCTGTAATGTCACTATTGTTGCCAGGGTTGGTGTTATTCTTCTTAGAGGAGTTTGTGTACCTCCTTGCCAGTTTGAAGTTTGCCTCCCCAAGAAGGGGGGGGGGGGGGTTTCTCCTGGTTGTTTGTTTTTTTTCGCCTCTTCACTGGGTCCTGAAGTTTCAGTTCTTGTGGTTAGTGTGGAGCTAGGCTACCATGTCTTCCTGACCTTTTTTCTGTGTACCAACCCAGCGTTCGGTCGGTGTTAGCTTTTTTTTTCTTGTTTGTTTAAGAATTCAGTCCTAAGTAAGCTCTGTCATATATTGGAATAATACCATTTAATGTTCAACAATTATATATGTGTGGTTTATTTTAAAACAAAATATGTGTGTGTGTGGGGGGGGGGTCATTTCTAATTCTTTGGGTCACTGTTTTCCTGGGTTCTTATCTATGAGAAAGTTGCCTTGGTGACCATCCGTCTTAAATTGTGGGGTCTTCTGTGGGAATTCTGGTCCACCAGTCCTCTTTGCTATATTCTTTTTTGATATTGTTCCAAAACTTTTGTACCAGTTTTTTTAGGATGGTAAGTGAGAGGAAAGATTATTCTATTTTCTCTTTGTTTATTTCATGTTTCTTTTTTGGTTGTCTGTTCGAGAAGTTTCGTTAGTGTAGATTGGATCATATTTTTCTTATATCCTCTGTTTTGAAGGTTCTTTCCCATCTCCATCAGTCTCTTTTTCAGCTTCTGTTTGTTGTTTATAATTCTAATTAATCTTAGACCTTGACTTCTGACCAGTGAGTTTATTAATGAAGTTGGGTGGGCCGAACTGGCCTCTAAAAATTCGTGTCTCGTTGTTGGTTTGTAGTAGACGTCTGTTTCCAGTCGTGAACTTGCTCTTTTCCTAACTGTTACGTCCAGAAAGTTTCTTTTCGTTTTGTTCCATTCCAGGGTGAATTTCAATTTGCCAGTATTATAGTGTAAATTTTCTATATAGGTATCAAGTTGTTTTGTTGTGCAGGGAAAGCATCCGACCACGTCATCTACAAATCTATATTCAAATAGAGGTACTACCGGACCTTTTTGTGTGTATGTTAGTTCTGAATGCACGTATATGTTGGCATATTCTACAGATACCGAGGCTCCGGTAGCTGTACCTTTCTTTTGGAGGAATATTCTGTCACCAAATCTGATGTAGTTATTGTACATCAGAATTTCATGGCCCCTCCGTAGTAGATGTAGGGGAGGTGGCTTCAGTATTTCCTCCTCACAGGCTGTTAGTAGCCATTCATATTTGGATGTATAGTATTCTGTGACTAGGTTAATGCCTCTTTTGCTATCAATACTCGGATATAAGTTTTTTGTATCAGTTGTGTAAAGAATGCCTGAATTTTTATTCCCTTTATCTTTCTTATTATTTGTAAGAAGTCTGGTGTGTCTCTTAGCCATTCTGGTAACGTTGGTAAGAGTTTCATAAGGAAGTGTGTTAAGAATTTGTCAAGGTTTCTCGTGGGCCCGTTGCAAGCTGACACTATGGGCCTTCCTGGTGGAAGCTTAGTTTCCGGTCTTATTGGTTTGTGTATTTTCGGTAGGATACAGAACTTGGCTAGTGTGGTTTTGGTTTCTTTAGTCTCCCCAAGTGATAGCGTTTCAGTACTCCTGCTTCTAATAATTCGTTTTCAAAAAATCTTATCTTTTTTGTATCATTCTTTTTAATTTTTCATCATTCTGGAAAATTTCTCTCAAGTTGGTTTTGTTCTCCAGTTGTAATAATGCTTCTTTTTTATAATCAACGTTGTTCATGAGAACTAGGCCTCCAAATTCCTGTGGGTTTAATGATAATATGACGGTTCTTGGTAAGTGAAGAATTCCTTCCTCCCGGAGTACCAATCCGTACAATAATTTACCGGGCAGTAATTAAACGTGTACGTCCCACTTCTCTTGAAAAGAGCGCCGCGGGATAATATAGCTTCCGTGATAACGAGCGAGGACAAAGGCAACCCTACTGCTCACCCTTGGAGTCCTGTATAATACTTCCAAACCAGTAAGCCAGTGAATTCCGCAGACAAAGGTTGGTGGAACGCTAATACCGATAATAGGTCCTCTGAGCCCCGAGATACTGTAAAAACGCACAAAAATCAACAAATAGATGAATGTGTGCAAATGGCGGGAAACGGTCGCAAAGTGCGTGACGAATGTTGAAACGCTTGAAAATGGGTGGAAAACACTGTATTTAGGCGGAAAACCACGTTTTTAGTATTTGGAGCCCCGACTCAAAAATCCACACCACTTCTACTGACTCCGACCAAAATATTGAAAAATGTCACTTTTGGTGAAACTTCACGAAATACCTTAGTAGAAATGTTTTCTTCAGTATTCCAATAAATACTAACACTTTTCACACCATTTAGAGTACTTTATTACTATTTTCAGAAATCGAACTTTTTCCGGAATTATGGTATTCCGTCGGTATAAAAGGTAAAACATACACAAAAACGCCAATAAGTTGATATGTTACTACAAAGCAATGAATATATTTAATATTTGACCTGATTACAGGGCACACACGCGATTATTCTTTTGTGTGTGCGTTTACTTCTGTAGGCACGTGATAATTTTACCCAAAATTGAGTGCGTTTGAATGTGTCAAAACAGGAGTAACATACACAATAATGCACTCTACTAATAACGAAACGATCAAAAATGAATAAAGTTTATCTGAATGCTTTTGACATAAATTATAAGAGATTATCGTTAATGAAAATGTTTATCGGCCGGGTACCCGTAAAGCGTTGAGCCCAACGTTACACAATTTTTACTTAATTCTGCAACTATATTTTCCTTACGCTCTTACGACGTTTACGTACACCTGTGCTCCATGAACATTCGAGTCCGATAAAGTATATTTTATACTTAACATGCACAACAATATTTATTTTTCATTAACAAGTAACAAGGTTGTACTTCACATTAGTTGACGGAGTACAATTAAATTTCTCGACATTCGGCTTTAATCTCTGAACGTGCTTTGTTGACATATACCCGGTAGGCACTGATCAAGAATTATTATATTATAAATGTCGCTTTAAAAGACGTCCTGACAATTTGAAGAAATTGTAAGCGACTTGTATCACAATCTTTTTAATAGTATTATCTTTACTTTTACGAGTTAGGTTTTCTCTAATATTACTTCAGTTCAATGTACTTGCAGCGCGCGAGTAATTCTATTGTATCCCAGTATTACCTAATTTACGCTATTAGTATCTTTTTTATAATACAGGAGTTTTGAACTGACTACTTAGGTTCCGTACAAAACTTTTTTTTCTTCTTACAATTCTTGTGTTTGCATTGATTTTTTATTTATTTGCTTTCGAGTCCAATGAATGCTAGCAAGTTACGACTTACTTTATTTCATACTCTAATGATGCATTCGAGTTTGTAATGATGAATAATGTTGCCTAGATTTTCTCTACTATTTCGTAATTCAACAACATAACACAAATAAACCGTACTACTACTACGACTCAAAACTAAATATACCAAAAGAATAATTGGATCCTTTATTTAGTTGAATTGTATTTCTTTAGTTATTGCCCACAGAAAAACTATCTAAACGAAGACAAGGTAGAAACGCGTATCGGATAATCGACGACGACATTAACAATAGCGTGCCGAGCATCAACAATCTGCGTTTAATCACGTGACTTCTTTTTTGTTTCCAAAAGCACTGTTGACGACATGTAACTGATGCAACGATGCTACACATAATCCGATGTCATTTCACTCGACACAAGAAAATATAGCATCCCTTCTTAAGCTTGCAAATAGTCACTGCAAATATGTAATTAGATTTCAACAGGTTGTCTATAATTAAGAGAAACGAAAAGGGTTACCTTCAGTGCGGCGTACAAGTCGTCCAGCAAAAATAGGTATACATTACTCGTTCCTATGTGGTGATTATCCCAGCTTTTCGTCCTGTTTTTGTGTTCCTGTAAATCCTTGGAACTTACTGATCCTTTTGCACTATAAGTTTTGTATATAAGTAATTACACTTGTACAAGAACAGTTTTTTGTCGCTGACGCACATTTAATGTTTCCTCCCGGTGCAGCGCGCAATGTCTTCTGCTGTATCGCTCGATGCAATGTTACCAGCTCTCTCGGGCAGAATTGTCCAGCACCAACACAGACATACGCCGGGCGTTGACTCAAGCGTCTCTTCATGCATGCGACGATATCAATGCGTGTCGGAATATAAAAATACTTTAAGAATATCCAACTGCACTAAATGTTGTTATAATCATGTGAGGGCGAATTACCTGTCCGTCACAATAACATCTGTTTTATCTTTGATTGTTTTTATGGCTTGCCTTTGTGCAATATTCAGGTTTTGCTTGGTTTCTTTTTGCAGTAGTTTTGGTATTCCTTCTTGGAGTTGTCCAGTGTGTTCCAGTAAGCAGTGTAATGGTAAATCAGGTTCAAGTTTGCCCCAGTTTTTAGGTGGGAGGGCCGTTCTGTGGTTGGGTATTTGTGTGGGTTTCAAGGCCACCGCCTATCAAAGTTATGTCTTAGGTTTCTAATGGTCCTAGTAAGGACTTTTGTCAGGCTTAGGTGTGGGGCAAAATGATAGTCCTTTTTCCAGTATTTGTATTTCATGTTTTGATAGTTCTATGTTTGTCAAATTGTGTATCAGAGATTTTTTATTATTCCTCCTTTTTTTTTCTTTGTGGGTCTACTTGTTTTTCTTTTTTTGTTTTCAGTTTCCATTTGTGTGGGTTCTCCCTCTACAGTACAGATAGGGTAATTATTCTTAACAGTACAAGAGTTGGGTTTTAGTTGGGGAGGTTTCGTGTTCAATACGTCAACACTTCCAATTTAATTATTTTCATTTTTTTATCCTCGTGGTTTTTGTGAGGAATGAGGTCTATTTTCTTTTCAGGGTTAGAGTTAGGTGGGATTGGGTAGTCTTTATTTTTAATCATATGAGTTATTATAGGTAAAGTATTTTCGTTTTTCTAGAATATTTGGCTGCTCTGAAAAGAGCCCTTGTGTTTTCTCGTCATTCTTTTCGCTTCTTCAAGTTTTTTAAGAAGTCCAACAGGTCTTCCATTGAGTCCCTTCTGGAGTTTCTTCCTTGGGCTGTCTGCTTATCCCTTAGTGGTGTTCTTGTCCTCTTTTGATTGGTCCTTCTGGTCCCTCACTCTCCATGGTCTGAAGATTCTTCTTCAGGAAGTCTGTTGCCACGCTTTTTGACCTTTGGACAGCTTCCTTTGTGGCTTCTGGGCCAAAACTTGTTTTGCACTCCTCCAATGTAATGTCCCATTCTTCTTCTAGCTTCGGTGTTAGTTGTTGGTAGTGTATGACCACTTCCTCATTTATTTTCTGTTCGGCTGCTGCCAGTATTTCTTTTATTCTCCGCTCGAAGTTTTCGGGCACTTTGGTGTATTCTACTAGGTTCAGGTCCGGTTTTCGTAATTGGATGACCCTTTCGTTTTCTCTTATGCCTTTCTTGATACATGCCTCATAGTGTTGCGCAAGGTGTTTTTTGTTCTGCAGTACATATTTAGTTTATTTCATATTACAAACTTTACTTCTGTTACTTATTATTTAGTTTACACATTTCTATAGTTTTTGTTACATATTATGCAAAATTATACTATTGGATACATAGAAATCATTTTTACTTCACTCTGGTGAGAACACCCACGCTAGCAGACGAATTGTGTAGGAGTCCATATAGTGACATCATGGTAAAGCTCTGAATAGATGGCGCTATCAGATACTCATCCATGAATGCCCTACCTAATAATATTCAATCTACCTTGGAATGAGCCAGTATCACTAGCATAGTGCCAGAGGGGTCCATCCCGAACAACAATGAACAGTTTCGAGTTCCCATATTCCATTGCATTGATGACGTAAGTTGTAAGATTTTGTTGAAAACGTATTAATCCAAAGATCCACGTATGACTCAGCGAGCCTCTGACAGGGAAATCTGAGTGACAGTAGCACTCCTAGGGTCAGGGAAAAGCAACACGAAACAAAATCGATATTCAGTATTTCGCGCCGACATTTAAATGCACAAGGAGTCCATCAGTCTTTGTCTGTTCCGTTCCAGTTTTCTTTCAATGCAACAACGGGTCTCTGTATATTTTTCCTCCACCCACATGAGTGTCCGTGGTTGCTAATTCCCCTGTCGCGAGAGACATTGTGATAGCAAGACTTGTGATAGCAAGAAGATAGCTGGGAATAACGTTAACTAGCTGGCGATTTCCATTGCTCGTATACAGATTTGTTTCTCTATACTAGTAATCTTTAATCTAGTATGGATCAGTACTTTAATCAATAATATCTTCCAGTTGCGTCATACGCTATTCAGCCAATGAGGAAGGAATGGTTTACCTGTATATTCATACCTTGGCATAGTGCAATCCTACATTGTGTGCTTGGTGTGGAGAGTGCTACTTTCAACAGCTATTGGGAGGTAACTAATGAAGTACACTATTCAGCAGAAGGCGGAAATGGTTTTACTTCATGCGACAGGAATGAGTCGACGGGACACAGCAGAAGAATACCACCGGCGACATTCAGATCACGGAAACCAAATCATACTATTATTGATCGCTTACTGAAACGGTTTAAGGTCACAGGGAGTATTCACGACAAACCACGTTCAGGACGGCCAGCTACAGCAACAGGGAAGTCAAAATCAGCTGACGTACTAGCGAAGTTGTGTGTTAGTCCAACACCGTCAACAAAGAAGGTGGCATAGGGAAGCGGTGTCAGTCAACCTTTAGTGGCCAGGATACTGTCATCCAATCATTTCCATCCCTACCGCATGCATTTTGTGCAAGAGCTTCATGGTTGATGACACGGGTAGACGGGTACAGTTCTGTGAATGGTTTGAAGAAAGAAGAAGACACCAGTTAAATCTTGAGAGTGATATGGTGTTCAACGACGAGGCATGTTTGCATTTGAACGGAACAGTGAATAAACATAACGCTGTGTATTGGTCAGCCGAAAATCCTCATGTAGCTGTGGAGATGCATCATCAGACTGACCCCAGGTTAAACGTCTGGTGTGCCATACACGGGAATGTTCTTGTTGGTCAAGTGTTTCTGAATGACAGGTTCACTGCGGACCAGTACAAACGGCATTACTATAATAGTGACGGACCAATTTTAAAATCACTAAAACCAAACCAAAATCACTTAAAACACACACATGGGAGGCGAGCGGTTTACGCAATCATTTTCTTGCACTTTTCGTAGATTATCATAAATTAGTGACCATACGAACGTGGAGGTTAGGGAAAGTTAGGTGCGGTCATGTATCTTTACATAATATATTTTTATATTCACATTTATTATTAATAATTCCTTCTTTGCTTTTTTCGTAAATTATCTTAAATTACTGATCATACGAACGTGGAGGTTAGGTAAGGTTAGGTGCGGTCATGTATCTTTACAAATTATATTCTGACACATATTCACACTTACCTTCAGCACACAGGCGTGTTAACTCTCCCAATTGGCATTAGAAAGTCGTGTACAGTTGTTTCGGGGCATTTTACTTTCCTTACATAAATACTCTGCTATATAACCTTAAAAATTCACTTTCCCTCGTCATTTCTATATGATTCAATAAAACTAACGCAATAAATGTCATAACCATAACAAAGACGCGCCATTTCAACACTGTCTTACCGCCTTCCACATGACAACAACTGTTACTCTATGCAAAATAGTTGCTTCCGCCACAACATACATTGCGTCCTAAAACATCTTAAAAACATACTACAACAATATTATTAATCATTTATAATGTAACCCACATTACTATTTTCCTCCCTATTACTCACAAACATCACACAATTATCTCAATTCATTATGTTAATTTCTACAAATTGGTCCGTCACTACTATAGTTAATCCGTACAAACATCATCTCGAGGCTACACTGTTGCCATACTTAGATAATCTGGCCCTGGAAAGCAGACGTGTTTTTTCTTTCAACAAGATCGGGCACCACCGCACTTATGCCAAAGAGTCCGTCAGTTTCTTGATGAAGTTCTTTCTGGACGTCGGATTGGTAGACGGGGCCCAGTTGAATGGCCTCCTAGATGGCCAGACCTTATACCATTCGACTATTTCCTCTGGAGACATCTCAAGCCTACAGTATACACTAATAGACCCCGAACACTAATAGAGCTACAGGAGAACAGCAGGAGAGCCTGTGGAGAAATAACACCTGCAATGTTAAGGAATGTGCGCAGAAGTTTTCTTCGCCGTATTCGTATTTGCCGTCAGCAGGGTGGAAGCCAATTTGAGAAACTTCTCCGTTAGTGTATGTGCAAAACATATTACAGGACATGATAGTTGCTGTTTAAAATTGTTCACATTGTAATTATGTTGTATCAAGTTTAATTTTATTTGCTTTCGTTTCATTTTATTTGTTTTCGTTTCATTTGTGAGTATTTTCAGTTGCATTTAAGTTTTAAAAGCTTTATATTTCGTATTGTGTATGTGCTTTCTAGGGCATTAGATTAAATTAAAAACTCTTATTTTCGCTTTGCGTATGTGGTTTGTGAAAGTGGGCGTACGAAATATTTGTTACCTTCGGTTGTGCTTTTGGTGTACATTTTACTTTTACACAGCAAATTTCGGTTACTGATTAGTAATTGTTGAATTGAATTTTAGTAACGATTTTCTATGTATAAATTGCCTGGATGATGTGCATATTTAAATCTATTTAAACATTTTATGATTAACTATTACTAATTATTCATCCGAAAATGTTTTTGTGTTCACCGTTTCCCATCGCTGTACTGAAGAATACCGAATTAACTCAATGTACTATAACCTAACTAATTCTATGTATTTTGATTAAGCTTTAAACCTGTTTTCTGCAAACTATTTTACTTTCATTTATGTGACAGTTAAAGTCCATACTAAATTCAGTTGTAAGATCGACACAAGCTGTGTTTACCATCTACCTGTAAACTTATGCGCTTTGAGTATACTTAGTTAAATTACGATCAGGTTAAGTGTAGTCTATTTTGGAAATAATTTCTTTCTAAAACCTGTTTAAAAATTCAGATATGTGTAAAGGTATGTTCAGTGATGGTGCGATATTTTCTTATTGTGTTCTTAAGACTGAATTTTGTGTAACCCATGTTTCGATTCTACACGTACAAGTTGAAAAATGTTGAAATATTCTTTGCGAGTAAAAATCTATGAACTTTCGAGATGTTATAACTTCATTCTGAGCTTTGTCTTGACGTTGAGCGTTCTTGTAATGTTTCGTTTCTTTTGACCGTATATAATCTGAAGAAATGATACCAATTTACTGGGTAAACTGATGCCAGTTGTTGTTTTGATTATTTCCCAGTCAAATTTGCTATAGCCAATATACATGAAATTTCTATTGAATCAAACAGAACGCTCTCCTATAAACGAAATGAACTCCGTTTTTACCCAACAAATTGAGGTTTAAAGTTGTTATTTGAAAAGCTGTTGTATTATTTAAACTATGCTAAGTAGTCCTATGTTGAAAAGATTTGTAGCGACCCCTGATCGCTTTGTCGCAACATATCTTGTGCAGCTATATAGTTTTCAGTGTTCTACACCTAGTAGTTTTTGAATTATTTCCATTGGTGGCGTAATACTATTCCTGTAACAATAAGTTATTGTAGTTCCCAAACTATACAAATTATTAAAAAAGTTTTCCTCTAAAAGTTGTTTTGTTTTCAATACTGATTCCGAAAATGTAAAAAGTTACCCAGTTTGCATTTGAAAATTTCCAGTTGACCCCCTACCATGTATTTCCGGTACGCCACTGATTACCCGAATACGCTAGTTGAATTTTCCATATGCCCTTTTATCACAAAATTTTTTGTTCCACTTCTCTAGTGCACGCCATAACAAAATGGTCCTATGGTGCCGGATTTTTGAATCACCATGTATATTATATTATTGCTATGTAAAAATTGTTATATATCTTCATGACAAACAGTATTCAAAAATATAGTCATCCTTGTGATTTAGGCTAGATTAATTTATAGAGTATAAATATAAAGTGAAAATACTCCAACTTCTCTATAATTTATTAAGAATAATGTTTAAAACTTCTGATACATTATTATCTCATACTTTTCCATACAATTACAATTTGTCTAGGATAGGCTAAACTACGGACAAGTTAACACAGAACTTGAAGTAAGCTTGAGTTCTCGTCGTGGTGTAATTTTCCGTAATAAATTATCCGTATTTTGATTCTCTGAATTACTTTATACGACGAAATCACCAATCCTGATTTGAGTATTTAGCATAAACAAAATAGCTATTTATTTCTTGTGAACAAAGTCCACACATTTATAAAGCTTCATATCGTTAGTACACATGGAATTATCAACCATACTAAGTTGCTAATACTTATCTAAGTCTCCAAGGAAACTAAATATCACAGAAAAACAACGTACTTTCCCATTGTTGGCCAAATTGTGATACGAGTTATTATAATTTATATAATACGTTATTTGTATAAAATATAATACGTTATTTGTATAAATAAATGATTATAGCAGTCGACTAAACTTAATAGCCGCATCCAAAGTTACTCCTTCAACTATTGCAGATACGCTAAATGATTCCATAAGCATTAGGTTAGTTCTACTTTATTTCCAAATCAATATCAATAAGTCGTAGCCCTTTTAGGCACATATATTCTGTAACATCAAGAACAGTAACTCAATTAACTTGCAAAATCTTATTACTCTTTGGCTTCAGCAATCTAAACGCAGTATGTATTCTACATTTGGACACTTCTCTGCAAACACATGATATCCACTCACAGGAAAATAATAACTTTACTGTTATCATTTAAGAGACATGTTGTTGAACCTCGTCAATATACTTTGAATGGCAAATTAAAATAACCAATTTGGTTCAGATCATTACGTCATCACAAATATTAGACTAACAATGAAGTAATCACAAATACCTTCTACATATCAATACACTAACCCCTTTTCTCTATAGAACGAAACATCTTTCTTTACCGTTAGGGTGAACACATGAACAAACTAATCTGTATACAATTCACCATATAAAACATAAAAAAATAATTTACATCTCTGTATCATTATCATTTCATCTGTTTAACATTATCACTCACTTCTCTTCATATCATTAGGAGTTTTTGTTTGTAAAAAAAATGTTTCATTCAAGTAGACGTTAATTTATAGGCTTTGCAACAAATGATATGCTTTTTCAAGTTCTCCTTTAGAAATCCAACTGCCTAAGTTAGGTCTTTGTCTCTCGTAGTTTTTGATGATGAAAGCATGTGCGTATCTGTAATGCTGCACCCATTCTTCAACATTAATATCTTCATTAGGTAAAAGTTCTCTCCCAGCTCTATTTAGCTTTTGAAGCTTTTTATTTGTTTGGTTTAGATTTTATCTTCTGCTGTCTCGATGCCTTTTCTTGCCGGACATTCTCTAATAATGTGTCTTGTTCTTTATCTCGCAACTCTACTGAAGTCTCTGTATCTGTTTCTTCTACATTAGTTACTTCCATGTATGAATTCTATTATTGAGCTACTGTAGATGACAAAACTGTGGACAACTTGTTGCCCATGAATTATTTAATTTGTTAGAGTAAACCGTCAATGGAATATTGCTTAATACATTCATCATGTAGTATTCTAAATGAGATTGATAAGCTTTTATTCCATCTAACAGCAACTTATGCAAAGACAAAAGATTATTAATTTTTCTTCCAACTCTGCTAGCACTAAACATTGTGACGTATTGGGTAAAATTAGTTTAATTTCCGTTTCAACATCATGCTCTTCATGAATTCAAAATATCTTTTGCTTCAAGTTAGGAAAAGGTTTCTCTAGTATTACCACTCCAACAAAAACCCTTAAAATAACAATTAACATTGTCACAAAATTCATGCAAATATTTTTTTGCGTTATGGCTTAATAAAAGAGTAGATGTGCCTATCGTTTCCAGTTCAGAATTGTCAGTAAATTGTACTTAGTTTTTTTCTGTTCCAAACATGTGTGCCTTTAACTCCAACTAGCTGTTCGATGGACATTAGATAATCTTTAATATCAGTGGGCACCGCAGCAGGAAATTCTGCTTCCTGATGTTTCAAATTTAAGCATAATAATTGAATATTCTCATCTACTTTGTTGGGCTCGATTTTAACGTTAATATCGGTGAGTGTTAGAATATCCTCCAGATAGGGAGTGTTCAAAAAATCTACGTAAGGCATGGTGTCTACTATATTTGATGAACTTTTTGTTGTTTATCAGAAGTGGTATGTTTATCAGATCATATCCTCGCTAAATGTCCTTTCCTTAGACAGTTCCGGCATGTAAGTTCTTTGGCGAAGCAATTGGTAAAATCTCTATGTGAGCGACCACATATATAACATTTTTTGGAGGTGTATAATAACTTTGTTTTCGTGATTGTTAAAAAAAACTGTCTAGATGCTTGTGGTCTTTTATCTTGAAACAATCAACAGGCCTATATTCATGTGTTTTTTTTAAACTGTAGCCTTCTTCTCGATCTGCTTTATTACCATCATTATATCCACTGCTTTTTCTAAGGTCAGTTGAGGATTAGCTAAAAGCATTTCCTAGTAGAACCATGCCAAATTCCACTGACTAACTGACATCTTATTGCTGTATCTATATATGAACTAAAACTGAAGCACATTGCTTGTCTTCTAAATTGTAAAATGTAATCTTTAACTAACGAATCTCTTTCTGTTTCATAACATGAAACTTATATCGTTCTACAATTTCGTTTTTATTCACTGTACAATGTTCCAGCATTCGAGTTCGAAAATCAGTATACAACAGTTGTTTCAAATCTGCAAGGTGCAAAAATATCCTGTATAATTTCATACAAATCATGACTAATTTCACGTTAAGAAGGTCAATACCATTTTATCTGTTGGTATTATATAAATTTGGCAATATATCTCAAATTCTACTAAGTAGAGACTCATATTCATAGTATTCTTGTTGAATATTTCTTTGACGCCCTTGGCGTTTCCACTGTATTTCGCTATTCTCTTATATTTTAAATACGTAGTATGTATAAATAAATGATTATAGCAGTCGACGAAATTTAATAACCAAATGTAATGTTACTCTTTCAACTACTGCTCATGTGCTAAGTGATCTAATACGCGTTATGTTAGTTCTAGTATATTTGCAAGACAATATCAATAAATCGTAGCCCTGATAGGAACATGGATTCAATAACTTAAAGAAAGCTAAATCAATTAACTTGCAAAATCCTATTACTCTTTTAGCTTCAGCAATATTTAAGGTAGTAAGTATTCTACATTTGAACACTGCTCACCAAACAAATGATATCCCATCATATGAAACTAATGCATTTAAGGTTATCACTGAAGAGACATATTGTTGAACCTCGTCAATACACTTTCCATGACAAAGTAATGTAACCCAGTTGGTTCATTTCATCACGACATCACAAAAATTAGACTAATAATGAAGTGGTCACAAGTTCGTATCACTACAAAAGTGTAATCTGTTCTTTCTTCAAAGGTCTTCTACAACAAATTAACACGCGTGAAGAGAACGTGCAAAGCTTTATTTGATGAGCAGTTATACGTAATACTACAATGTAATTTTAAAAGTTCTTACCAAATTTAATTTTACATGGGAAGATGCAATTACAGATTTGAAAATATATGCCACGTGTGTTAGAAAAGCTATCAGAAATAGACTGGGAATATTGACCGAGGTAGGCGCTTCGCGCACTCATAGAAATCAGAAGTGGCGAAGACAAATAAATGTGTCGTATCCACTTTTTTGAGCTTTGCTGTATGACTTTAATGTGGGATTTTCCGCCGTAGTATCACGTTAAGGCGTTGGCGGTAAAGCAATGAATGAAAGCCCCATTTGATAAACATGCGGTGCGCACAGTTTGTTTTGGATAACGCTGTGTTTTAATTTTGTCTGAAACGTGTGGAAACAATAAAGTGAAGAAAAATAAATGATAGGTCGTTTCAGCAATGGCTTTGGCATAAACGTGCAAAAACATGAACACTGATAGAATCAGATCAAATCCATAATAAACTGGAATGAGCGTAGAAGGTGTAACTCAGCCCATTGCAGAATGACGTAGAACCTATTCGGGAAATAAGAATTCATAACATTTTAAAGATTTAATTCTGTGACCTCTAATTCACTCATCTTTCTTGCCTCTTGACCTTCGCATCATTAGATTTATTTTCAGTAAGTGGCATCACTTAGAATCAGGTTCACTTGTTAGCCTTTCATTATGAAGCTGTCTAACCTATATTTTCGTTGTAATGCAGTGCAACACCATTACAATACCAAATCAGGATAACCCTGACGTCTAGGGAAATCAGAGATGATGACAACCTCTGAGATTTATTTTACCACACTGCAAAAGCATGTTAATTTCTAACACCTGATTTGTTTTGGAATTTGCTTAGAAAATTAGTCCACAAGTCTGGAGTCGATTTATGTGCTCTACACGTATGTGTCGAACATTCCTAACTATCTTCTAATATCTACTAAGAACTCTTTAAATGTGAAGTCATTCACTTGTTCTTACTCCTTTACTTAGCCAAAAATAATTTAGCAGCGTAAGAGACGGCATCATAATTAGAAATATGCAATGTTATAAATAGCAAAAGGATCTTATAATTGTAATACAACACAAAAATGATAAATTAAACATTGCTTGATGGGGAGCATGATTTCAAAAATTAAAAATTAATATAATATTTAATATATTAATTTCGTTAATACTAATTTCAGCTTGAGAAATAGCATTTATCATAGTGAACCTCACTCAAATAACAAAAGGTCATCTGTTATATCAATTTTGAAGTCCTCTAAAATTTGATAATGTATCTATCTTTACATACTTTACATATCTATCTATCTTTGACTAACAAAATCAGCTTCTATTTTCCAATTATCACTTTTTTCTTAGATCCTGTGAAGAAGTATTTCGTGAATGTGAAATAAATGATATTTCATTCAACTGCTGTTCATATATTGACCTTTTACCAACAGAAGGATTTACCTGTTATGTGTTCAACTCCAAACAGACGAGGTAACTCAGATAAGTATTATAGATCACTTTAGGATATTGTTTTGCTCAGTGTACCTGCGCCTTAAGCATTCAAGGAAGCTTGAAATCATATTGGGAAATATTTTATAAGTTTATAAGAAAATAATTTCTACATCTTTGGAAATGTCGATATTCCTAGTAACCCGTATCGTCAGCTTAGAAGTGAAACAGGTTAGGGCAAAAAATTGCCATTTTCGGTTAATTTGGTTTTCCAGACTGAGTATGTGTTTTCTTTGAGATGGTGAAAGACATTGGTGTTGATCGTTAATAAGTAGGCGTTTATTAACGATTCAGAAAATACTTAGATCAATAGACCATTTCTCTCAACATGTAAGATTCACCAAGGAACATCATGAAAGTAACATTTTTACTGGATGGATAAAGTGTATAAATAAAATGCGTAGAAACATAATTTTGAGATTTATTTCCCCAGTATCTTGTTCTACTTAAAAAAATGCAATTTGTTTTCTTTCATTTAAAAAAAAGTCTTACTGTGCTTGCCTTGTAAGCTTATAGTTCTTTTGAAATCATCGTCAGTATTTAAACATATTGTATACTCTTCAAATACTGTTAATAACACAAAACAAGCTCAGATTCAATTAGTATAAAACAGTAAACTAATGTCTCGACGTAGGTGAAAATTGTCGTCTGGGTAGCCGTGCGGTCTACGGTTTTAAGCCAAATCGTGTTCGAGTCCCGGCAGGGGCATGGATGTGTATTTTAATGGTTAAAGAGCGAATCGACGGGCCGAAATCCAAAGTTACTAGACTAGCCCATATATAAATAAAGTTTACAAAAGTAAATGAAAATTCTTTGATTAAAGATGCAAGGAATAACAAACCCTCGAGGGGCACTCTTCGATTACGTTAAAATCAAGATATGAATTCATCACCGTGAATCTACTCAGTTGTTCTTGGGTCTACACTACGGCTAGTAGATAAACTGTATGAACGGTTATGTGCCTCTTTTTAGTTTTTAGAATGGAGATACGTTTTAATTTTGGAAATTACAATTTTAGTTCAACATCCTGCTACCTTGAATTATTATTCTGAAAGTAAACTTTAATATTTTGATATTAAAATCAATTTACAAATTACAATGTATTACGTTTCCGAAACATATATTACGGACAACTTGGATAATTAGAGTCCTCTCACGGATATACACATTCAGAAACACTTCAATTTAGAAAAGAAGTCAGTCCCTATCAATTTTCTTGCAATTTTAAAATCAGTTATTTTCTTCTCTTTTGCTATTCTTTTCAATCCCATTTGTTTCCTTAACATTTTTAAATTGATTATTATTTTGCATTCCTTGGATGCCACTTAATATTTTTCATTACACAATCATTTTATAAGACATGCGAAATATTAATTTACGTAGTACCGTACCATCGAAATCTGAATGAATTCGACATTTACGTTGTACACTCGTTCCTCTACATATTATGTTACGTTCAGCTATCGAGAAATGATTGTCTCATGTCTTTAGAGATTATATTTCAAATTCCCAGTTATTTCCCTGTCAGAGGGAAGTTCCCTCACGTTAAAAAATATAAACATAATCCGGCATTAAAACCCATTACAGAACAATTGTGATATATATTGTAATTATTTTCACAACTAAATATGGGATTACAAATCAAAGACAAGAATATTAAATAATCAGAATAAATTATAAACAATGAATGTGGTATTAATTCACACTCGTACCTTGATATCTAGTAAAATAAATATTCCTCAGTGTTTAACAGGCTGGACGAGTGGTTACCGTGTTGAACTTTAATTGAAATTTCTTTGTGTTACGGGTTTAAAACATGGTCGTCGCTAATACTTTTTTAAATTGTAGATCACTATTGATAATCTTGATTTTTGTCATTTTGTTTAATATAGAATTCAATTACGATACTTCTATATTTTACTGTTAATTTAACAGTTATTTCGAAAAACTTTTACTATTCTTAGTAAGGAACGTAATGTGAAAATCTTTTTTTTAAAAAAAGAATCTATGAATACCAATAATTTATGTTAAAAATGTTCTTGTAGAAAACAATTTAGTGATTACTTATTGTGTTCAACAATAGCTGTAATTTCCCCAAATCTTCCGAGAAGATAAATATTAATGAGCTTCGAAGCTTTCAGTTACTTCTTGAGTCTGTCACATTAGGCTGATTTACCAACCAATGGCTGTTGAGGGTTTCCACTTGGTTTACCATCGCTTGTATTAAATACTGATGGCAACGTTAATATAGAGTAATCTGTATAGACCTTTACAATTTCAATTAATTATTTATTACATTTTTGTGCAAGTGGCAGTGAATTTGAGATTGCATTGCATTGTCGAATTGGCTCCAGAATAATCCGTTTAGCGGCCATCGCTGAAATTAAAATACTATTATCGTCCATAGTTGACTATTGTTAAAAAGTTGAACAGTGAAGTTCTACATAGGTTTTATCTTCTAATGCGACTTAGGCTTTACTATTTCTCCTACTGTGTTCTACTACTACTGAGGCTACCGCTGCTGTTAGACCTCTTCATAGCAAAACTATAGCAAAATGGCTCTTGTAATCCCGCTCATGGTGTCAGTCTATCCGTCCGTGTCTAGAAATTAAATATCGGGAATTACAACGTGTAGAGAGATGTTCTAGGAAAAGTCTTAGTTAAACTAGCTCAGAGCCTCTGGAACCGTCTTGATTGGTGCAATGGTTCAATGTTGCCAGCCCATTTTCTAAAAAAAAACAATTCTTGAAATTGCTTCCATTCAGTTATATCTAGCTGCACCAAACATTAGACAACGCAATACAAATATGTTGAGAAAGTATACGTTGATTAGCAATTCACTTACCAGTGTTTCCAGCCTATTTTATATAAAATTATCTTTTTTTCACATTACTTCAATTATTTAAAGCATAGCAGAACGAAACTTGGCATAAACATTGTTTGATTCAATAAAAACATACCACAGTTATTCCCGCTGTCTGTATTGTCAGTCCATGTCAAAACGTATCTCGTGAACCTTAAGGTGTAGAGATATGCATTATGTGTCTTTCGAAATGTCTTAATTAGAATAGCTCAGAGCCGCCGATATAGTCTTGTTTGGTTTAGTAGTTCAGTACTGTCAGCACATTTAAAAAAAATCATGAACTGTTAAAATTGCTTCCATTCAGCTACACCTAGCTGCGATAAACTTGGCATAAACATAATTCGACAGAAGTGCTGGGATTTTGTCGAAACTAAGCACTGCAGTTGGCAGTGTTTCCATCCTATTTTATAAAAAATAATACTTCTATGACTAAAATGTTATTAGGGGACCGGATCCTTTGCGATTATAAGTAGAATCGTAGCTCTAACTTTTTTCTGCTGCTGCTGCTACTAGTACTACATGTAATGTAACAAATACTAATCGTGTTATTCCTTCTGACTGCTAATACTACTACTACAGACTGCTAATATGCCGAAAAGCCAAATAGATGGTGAGTGCGTAAATCTAACGAGTCGGTCGCCGAAGTAATTCCAAGCGAAATTTACGTCAGCGCGGAGAGAGATTGGCTAAAGTTTGTATAACGACGAATGTAAGAAAAAAACACCTCTCTAACGTGACTTTTATGAGCTATTTCCTTGAAGTGCCTAAAGTTTTGATAATGCATATAATGAAAAGATAATCTAATCTTACTTGCCTTACCTGTGTTCATGAGTTCTGTATAATTTTGAAACCTGAAAATACTCAGACCTCACTACCAACAATCCAACGTTCTATCCACTAGAGCACATGCTCTTAAGAACGAGTGCTTCTCAATATCATTTGTTTCCACATCAAAATGATAAAATGTATTTTATGGAAGATAAGAGCACTATGGCTTACGAAGTTCCCGTTCCACATCAAAATTGAGGGTGTTATTTCAAACTTCTGGGAGGTTAATTCATAATAGATATTATATACCTACATGTGTTTGTTTAGCGTTTAGAATTTTAAGTATTAACTTATTATTCAATATTTAGCAGGATTCTAAGTTTTTTTAGTTCAAGGTACGTTAAATATCTCTTGCGTATCGGTAAATTGTTCATGTGTATAAATAAAATGGATGAGAATTTTGAAACAACTAAAATCTACATAATCATATAAACCCCCGACGCTCCTGTATGTCTGCCCTTTCAGAAGCTTTCGAGCACTTCCCGTTGGACTATTCGTGGATAAATCGGATTTTAAAAACTAATCAATTGCGTACGCCAACACGAAACCTCGGCTATCGAAAACACACTTTTCACTGAGGTAAAAAGCTGAAAATCACCATGAAGATTGATTTTAAAATCCATAGAACACAACATTCGACAAGCTTTCTTTTGTTTCTAATGAAAGAAGATTTTGAAAACAGTAGAAATATGTTAAAATGTCTAATTAGAAAAACTCATCAATCTTAACCAACATGATATTGACTTACTGTACTATTTATGTCAAGAACATCTAATTGGCGGCATCGTTAAGAGATGGAGTTAGTGTTGCCTGCATTATGCTATTTTGTACATTATCTCTTATTTAAGCGTCTCATCCTTAGAAAGCAATCAAGTAGTTCGGCAGAACACTAAGAAATGGCAGGGCAGCGCTAAGATATGTTCAAGGAAAATAAATGCGACTTTGATAATTAAAATATTAAACATATTTCTGTAAAGTGCATAAAATTTTGAAATGACGTATAGTAAAAATAATACTGACATTTCCAACCTACATCAATGAATTAGTAAAAATGTTAAAAAATTTACAATAACAAGGGAGATTTTTAAGCAGAAAGCAACAAAACGTAATGTCCTTTTAAAATATGGAAAGGTATGTGCAGTTGTCCAGGATCGAATCAGGGACACCCAACTAGGAAAGGTGGCGTACCATTTGCAACCGTGTATTTTCGGCCGAAATACAGGCGAGCGTGCGTTTTACGACCCAGAACACTGATGCATAGTGAAATGTTGAACCTATTGTCGCTAATAAGTAGATTGATATTTTGCTTTTTCGAAATATATGAAAGAAACTTGTTGCATATTTCTAGTTAGGTCACTAGTTTGATTTTAGGAGCTAGCAACTACAATTTGAGAGGAATTTTGGGTAAAGGGAACGGTATCCCCTGTCCGATGTGTACGTGAGGTGAAGACAACATGGGGCACGTGAAGGTAGAGGTCCTAATATTCTCGATCCACGACATGAAGTGAGGTGGGTGCTGAGTTCAAGCGTGACCGCCTTTGATTTGATTTGTTGTCTAATCATTCACAATACTAAGTCCCATTAATAAGTATCATAGTGACAATCGATATTGTGAACCGATGGTAGTTTGACATTGACTTCCATTGGATAAAGATGACGTACGAAAGACGATGAAAGAAAAAAGGACGTAACATGGCTCCGAACAATTTATGTCCCTATCTGGAATAGAACTCCGGACCCCTTGATTACAAGGCAGTGAGCATTACTACTCACCCACAAGGGAAAATAACACCCAAGGTGCCCAGAAATAACAAGGACAATCTGGCAGTCAATTTTGTAGGTGATGCGTGCGAGAAAAGCCTATAGCGTCCTGGCCGAGCTTTGAACGCGGACCGCCCGATTCGTAGTCTGACAAGCTGAGCTACGGCGACTCCCAATTCAATTCGGGAAATATTATAAATCTTTGCTTTTTCACTTTTACATAGATATTGATGTGGAAACCAACTTCGCGCAGAAAGTAATATACATCCACGTAAATCTAACGCACGAATTCATGCCGAGCAAGCGGCAGAGAGAGAAAGCGGATTAGTTAAAATCAGGTTATATTTTCCCGTTTTTCCTTCCGTCCGTGATTATTTTATTTATTTAGTGTTTTCTGCGTTGATTGCTCGTTCTACATGTGTGTATTCCATTTTGAAATTTGAGATATTATTGCTTGTTTCCGGGAAATTTTTGAAACCTGGTTCTCAGAATGCAAACTGTTACCTTAGGTTAGTTTTGCGGAACCTCAGACTACCAAGAGACAGAGCGATGTAGCTGAATACACAGTCAAGACGTAATATTATTAATGAACTTAAATTGTTAAAACATCGCTGACTTTGTAATTGTAGGTTGATCGTCAAACAGACGATTCATATTCAGAAACCGTAAAGCGCACGCTACTCGGTATAGTCGCAACTTGCTTTTGATTCTACATGCTTCCGTTTTTGATGAATTTGAAGAGTACTTTTACTTTCTGTTCTTGGCACTAATTCATTTAGTTTACCAATGGAAAATCATGAATTTATGTTTATACAACATGAAAATAATAATAATAAATGAATAATTTCCTACACACTAGCAATGTTACATTACTAGCTATTCTATGTCCAAAAATATTTACTGGCAATAATTTAGTAATTCGCAAATGCGGGATTTTAGGAATTAATACAAAATGGGAACGCTACTTGCTTGCTACCATACGTTTATTGTTACGCTAGTTTTCTAGGCACATCAAATTTGTTTTCTTTACTGAAAAGTTTCGAGTTTTCTGGAGGTAACTAGATATCTCTTGCAGTTGTGGCGTTAGCGGTGCCCCTGTCGGTCGCCACAAAAGTGAATAATCGATTGTTAATATTAATCATTGAGGCACATCAATGATGTTCGGTGACGTAACAGCTATGCCGTCTCAGAACTCTTTTGTTTGGTCGCTTGACAGTAGGCCTGATAGCTGATAAGCATGACTTTTCACATTCTAAGAATCCATTTTTACATATAGGTTACGGTGAGTCTTTGACAACTGAGCATTCCCGCGGGACCCCAAGTAACGAAAAATAAGATATGCGGGCCAACAGTATTGTGAGCTCACGATTGTTATCGCGAACGGGCACCAATAAAGTTGTCTTCTCCCGGCCCGAGATTACCTTACGCCGCCACTGATCTAGGGAGCTCTGCAACACTTGGCAACTGATGCAGTTTTTCAGCTTATTTGGAGTTCGAGCGTTGGCATATCTTTTTAACTTACGTATTAGTTCCAGAAAGAAAATGAAACATATAAGTTTCCAGATTCAACAAAATAGATAAATAACAGCACTTTGCCTGGAACTGCTAAAATAATTTCTCAGACCTGCCATTTAAAATCGCTTGCTTAAGGCAGGCACGTATCTAGGCTGGTCCGGAGAACCAGCACCATCGGACAGAGGTTCCGAGATCTGTGTGTGTGCGTGAAACCTACGTAAAATGCATATAATTTTGCCAAAAATTATACTAATATAACTAAAACTATCCGGATTTCGGGGGAAGGAGTCCGGACCCACCCCCACCCCCACCCCCGAAATTATCCCTAGCTTAAGCCGTTCGAAAAGCTTAAGCTACACGGACATATTCCTCAACATGGCCAATGTTTGGGAGCCGTTGCCCTAAACTAATAGGCTAGATTGCCATCACCATGCGTTCTAGAAATTTATAAGAAATGAAAGTGTTATTTTATTACCCATCCAACAAACGTTTCAAGACGACTCTCGCATTTAAAGCAAGGTTTTGGAAAACGTTTCTAGCAAATATGACAAGATAAAATATAATTTTATAAGTTATTTAAAATTAAAACAATTTATTAATATCTGCCCTTAGTGCACTGTATGCATACTTAAATTTGAAATACCGGTAAAGATAAGTTCACAAATCATTTAGTTCATTCAGTTACTAACAGAGGGAAGTGATGGTCATTAGCTAATTAGATGTATTCTAACTTCTTGAAAAGGTGTCTCATTTCACATTCATTTATAACAGTTTTGGTTTACGGAATCGAATATGAGCTACGTTATTTAAAGAAACAAATACGGTAATTCATTTTAATATAATTGATCCTCATCTTCATCGTAAATAATCCTGTCTTCATTAAATCTTCAAGTATTTAATTTATCACCAAAGCCTAGAGTTAAAAATGTCCCTTTCGGTTACAAAAAAATATCTTGGGGGGGGGGGGGGGGGGGCGACAATGGAACTTTACAACTTTGCTCAGATTATTGGACTTAGAATTTTTCAACGCAAAATCTAATTTTATTGTATATTACCCTTGGTTGGCTATGCCGTATATCAGGACAATATGTTTCACACAAATACGTTGCGCAAATTTGCTTATCATTGCTACTCAGTGAGTCAGTGAATTTATTCGATGTTTCAATATATTTATTTTTGAGAGAAGAAATGTCAGCTCTATAGACATGCGACAATCTTTTTGTCCATAGCTGTCTGTACCTATATAATAAGATAATTATAGCGTGTTCGTCATTAGTATTTTAATTTGTTAGGGATTTTGTTACGATATATAAAAGATTTCCTCTTTCTTGTCTTCCTTGGGTGTATTCTGCCATATGAGTTTTATAATTTGAGAACTCGATATAAAATTATATATAAAATTATAGGCAGAGAGATATAAAATTATAATGTTATAATTTATAATTTTCCTGAATTATCGTCAATGTTTACCCCATACTTTAATCTAATTTCAGGAAAACGACTACGCATAATTCATTTCTACATTAAATATGCCACTATTATCCGGTAAAATAATAAAGATTTTAAATCAACCCCAAACAATTAAAACAGAAAGTCTGGCAATTGTTTCTTTATGGTAAAAATGTGATAAAATGATGAAATGGAGTTTACCAATACCACTGTAGCCATAAGTACACTATCTTGAAAAATAGTTGCCTTAGTAGAACGTACCTGCTATTGTATCGTTTTATGCTTTCTGAGACCAATTTATTACTTGGGCGAAGAGATCTGTGCTCGCTTTATGTAAGCTGTGTGCTTTAAACGTGACCAATTAAAACGTTCAAGAAATTAATGTAATATCTTACGGCAGTAATTTGATGTACACTATTTGTTTTGCGCAATTTTGCAAAGAAACATTTGTTCTATATTTTAAATTAACGTGGAAGTGTGGAATATGATAGACGATGATATTTTCATGAGACCTCAGGAACCAGAACTCAACTCTAGAAATCCATTCATACGTTTCCGTTTGTAATAGTTTGTCTTGGAAATAAATGATGTTCTGTATTCATTTTGTTGCATTCGATCGTGTAATATTGTGTATTGTGTTTTGTTCAATATGTACTAGTATATACTACGTATGGGGTTTATGGCATACGTAAGGAACGATACGCAACCCGTCTAGATGTCTCAGGATTACCTGCAAGAACAGTTACCTGCACTGGAACAATTACGATATAAGTCTGATTCAGAATCAGAAACTAATCAAGCAGCTAAACGCAAAGGTATTTTGACTGAGCTGACAAATACTGTGTAAATTCTTTTGTAGGGCAAAATAATATAGATATAATAATCAGTTTCAATTTGCAAGAAACGAACGACTACATTTGAAACGGCTCTTGCAA
Organism: Lepisma saccharinum; assembly: GCA_022664845.1. Classification (NCBI taxonomy): domain Eukaryota; kingdom Metazoa; phylum Arthropoda; class Insecta; order Zygentoma; family Lepismatidae; genus Lepisma; species Lepisma saccharinum. The sequence goes on from JAGDQP010018907.1 coordinate 27,613, forward strand.
ATGTTGCTCACATACAATAAACAAATTTACACAAACATGAAGCTCTTTCCATGCTTAAGAACTTGCTCGCTATGTGGGAGCGAAACAGACATGTCCATTAAATATGTTGTATTTTTTATTTCTATATATACAGGCACACATTTACCCATACCCTTACAAGGAAATGGTTCCAGTCGAAATCACACAAACTTTCAACAAGTCATTGATAATATGTTCAAATAAACGCTCCTGTAGTACTACGCTTGGGAATTTAGCTGATTATAAGTTACATGTATTTAAATTTAGAAAAACATTGTTCTGAACGCCTGCTGTGTAGGCAATACTTCACACATATGTGTGGAAGGTATGTCGTTTCCAGTTACTTTCATATAAAATGTTGCTCTGAAGACAATTTATATGCTAAATTTAAATTATTGATGAAATTGATCTGTTAGTGAATTCTCTCTTATCCATGTCGAATTCAAATATTGTATAAATACATGGTTACACAAAGGAAGTTTTCAATCCCGTTTTTATCGTAACAGATTAATTTCCAGAAAGACTTCCAATGTACGTCACTTTTAATTTCAAAAGTAATGCGCTATTGTTTTAAAAAATCCATGGTAGGCATTTCATTGCCCTTATATTGGAAAACATTACAATTTTCTTAAATGGCAACATGGATCAAGTGACTCATTAGTGAATGCTAATTCGAATGTGTTTATAACCAAGCACGAGATCAGGTACTACTTCCTTTAAAGACTTTCTAAAAATGCATGTGGAACTCCGCAATATTATAAATTGCAACTTGGTAGGTGAGGTAATATTTTATATTATTTAACGTTAAGAGCTTCTTAGCCTTTATCGTAAGTAGAAAAGAACTCTTGGAATTATCATTGTAATATGATTAATGGTGTTGTCTTATTGTGTGTCTCTTAATTAAACCCAACCCTTATTGATTATTCCGTAATAATCCGGACTTCAGATTGACGTGCAGTGTCATTCCCCATGCACGTTGCGAAGATGAAACACGCCAGTTGGACCTTCGTGACAGGCGTTTTCCAGAGTCTTTATCAATTTCACCACATGTATCTCGTGAGAATAGTGCAACTAAAATACTAGTTGGCAGCTATCTCGCCCTACTAACGGAAGTGATCGCTAAGGGATGCCTTCCTTCAGACTTGATATCAATATTTGACTGTTCCACACAACAAACGTGTGTGTGTATGTGCATGACTAAATCAAAATTGTCGCGTTTTTTCCTGCGGTTTCGGAAATTTATTTACATTTTACATGATGTAATAATTCTCTAAGTTTTACAATTATGTCATCAGGCTAGCTCTTTGTTTAGTAAGAAGAACATCAAACCTATTATTGCATCATGTATTGCTCAAATTTCATTTAACTGCCTTTTTGAGTAGTTAGTATCTACCTTATATATGTATATTAATGGAAAATGAAGATAAGCGACTAAGGGATTTGGTGATATTTCCTTATTTAATTACAGTTAACACAACGGATATAGTGGGGACAAATAAAGAACAACGTTTGTATGCTACCACAGATAAAACAAAAGTAAACTACAACCCTTCAAGGAATACCGCCTGCTTCTAGTTGTGCTAAAGGGAATATCAGTTAGACAGGAAGAGCAAAAACACTAGAATTAAGTAGAGTTTAATTCTAAGAAGGAAATATTAATATTTCTGGATTAGAAGATCTTTGTAGGATATGTGCACACATGTTAATAGGAACAACAATTCAGTACAAGGACAATTGTGATTTCGAAAGGACTAGATATACATAACTATTCACACATAGCATGCAATCTGATTGGAACATAGTCATATAAGCATAACAAAAAATATGATGATATTATCCACAACTTTTTGTTTCTTTGATTGAAACGCTTGCAAGATTAGAATAAAATTATAAGAAAAATATTGAAAAACAAACTTTTCAATTGGTTGCATCATTATTTGCTGGAGTATCCATTGACTTTAATGATGACGCTACATAATGCCTATTTTTACAATGACCAACTGAACTGTATTAAATACTTTATAAAATTAATATTTACTGGTGACAAATATGAATTGTAAATTTGTCGATATCCTGGATTAATAGATAAACAGTGTTTCTGTTTCCTTTTTTTTTGAGTAGAGTGATAACTTGATAAGATTGTAGACTCGGTCATTTTGATCAAAGGACTATTTCGATCGGGCAGTGGGGAAACAGGTCTATATTTGGATACTTCCTAAGATTTTTACCCATTTCTTACTTTATCAACTAAAGTACTTTTGGGGAGAAATCTTACAACGCATACCGGTATTGACCCTTGTCCCTTGCCTGAAATAGACCTGGGTTACTATAATATTATGACAATGTAAAATTTAAAGATATATCATTATTACGATTAGTCCATTGTTTCTGAAATATAACCTTAATATTTTACAAGCAGTAATATTTTTTCTCAATTTTTGCTAAGGTCGTTAACGATTCCTCAACAGCTGACACTAAATGAGGAAGTAATAATAAACTTTAATATCTATATAGAAGGAAGAGCAATTTTGGTAAGTACAAGTTAATTTTATTAATTACAAGTTTAAGTACGATATCGTTGGTGCAGAATGAATAAAATATGTTGACAATCATAAACGCTATACTGATACTAGTACAAGCAGTACTAAAAGGACAACAACAACTAGTACTATCACAGCTATAACTATTAGAAATACTACTTTTACTACTACTACTACTACTACTACATTTGTAAATGCCCATAGTATCCCAGATTATTCTACATTCAATTCAATTGCTAAGGAATGAGATTTAGAATATCCACCTGAAAACAATATATGATTAGTTAGGGGTCCAAACCCTACACTATCTAGCATGCAAAGGGAAATTTGTTCCAGTTTACGAAACTATACTACCCGACACTAACGTAACTAAATCCAGGAACCAAAAGGAACATATAAACTATAAGCAACATTCTCTTTAGCACCTTTTATTACAGCTACCAACTGCTCACCCAGAGTCAAGATTTGGGTCAAAGATCAACATTAAGTGACTTTACATCAAGGTACCAGCTCTTATACACCATCTGCGCTGATGACATAATGTGGTTTCCGCTTATGGAAAGTAGTTCGCATTTACTAAATTAATATTTCTGAACATTTCTAAAAATGCCTAATTACATGAAAACAAATTATTTATTTAATTGATTGGCAGCCTAATGTTTTTTACTTGTAAATTCTTTCCTTATAAATAGTTCTGGCGTAATTATTATTGATAAACGTCATCCATGTGCAATGTCCATGCTTTAACACACATTTATTTTGGAATCATATTGATTAAACTAAATGTTAGTTTAAAATTCTGTAATAGCTTTCAGTTAAGATAACTTAAAGTCTTAGATATGGCAAAGCCTTTAGCATTAAAATTGACTAAACTGTAATTTATATTGTTTTGGAGAATATCCAAATATCCAAAAGGTGAGTTTATACGTGCAGTATCGGAGGTGACATAGGTGACAAATATTTACACAAAGTGGGGCACCCGCACAACACGAGGGCAGCCATACAATAAATTATTATTAGTAGTTCTGGTTGAAGTTATTGGTCGCCCATCAGTAGCCTCTGCAAATGGCAAATAGGGAATGTCGACGAGATATGATTTGTACTTGAAATACTCCAGGCGAATCAGAACTGTCTCGCAGTTAGTGCAGTGTTCTACAAAGCGTAACGGAAGATAACCCCGAACAAAAAGAGGATGGTGAAGGGCAGTAGCTTCAACATTACAGTCCTTACGCTGAATATGAATGATATCAGCAAAGCTCAATGATGGACATAGGACGAGATCTTTTATGTTTGCCATTAATGCGAAGTAGATGAGCTGACAGAACTACAGCGCTAAATCGGATTGAGAAACAGGGAATCAGTTCTATGGGTTCTTCTGGGGTAAAATATAATTGAGGAAAACTAGTCCCACATTTGAATCTGCGATGACTGATTCTACCAGAACAGGACTGAGTGAGAACTTATGTTAGAAGAGGAACGTAGAATATGTGCACTTTATACAAAGCGGGCACACATCAGATGGTCTCCGTGACTCTCATCACTAAGGATTAGATATAGTAGCGATACAAGAAATTAGTTGCCATGGATAAGATCATATTCTGTTGGGTAAATACACTTTATACATTGGAGGATCTTAGTTGAACTATTTTGTAATAGGATTGCTCATTAGTAAGAGTATCCTTAAAGTAGTTCAGAATCTAGAATTATTCAACGAAAGACTACCCTACTGTAGGAAAGGTACACTATTTTAATAAATGTTCGTGCTAATACGGAAGAATATGATTACTACGACAAAAACATTTTATGATGAGGTAAAAAGTCAGTATAAGCAGCTACTTACTGACCCTATGCCTTACGAAACTCACAAGTTCATCGCCGCGGTAATAAACGTTCGCCATAGGATTCTATCCTGAGCAAGATCAAGCCAGTTTTCATCACAAAGATCTATTTTTGGAAGATCCCCCTAACATTATCCTCCCAAGTCGTTCCGGTCTACCGAATGGTCTCTTGACATCCGGTTGAGCAACCAAGATGGAATATAATCTTCACTTTTTCCGCATCCGAGCTACATGGCCTGCCCACCTTAGTCGTCGCGTTTTCATTATACTTACATCATGTGAGTCGTAAAGTCCATGAATATCTTCATTATGCAGTCTCCTGCATTCAATAGTCATCTCATCTCGTTTCAACCCGTATATCTGTCTCATAACCTTATTTTCAAACACTTGTAATTTAAGTTCTTCTGCTAGGCTCGTATTCAGACTTTCTCAACCCTATAGTATTACCGGAAGAATAATAGTACTGTATATTTTGAATTTCAACTTTCTTGATATTTATTGTGAGGTTAGTAGTTTCTCGACTGAGTAGAAACATGCGTTTCCTGATGATGAGCTAATTTTTTTTCTTCCGTGACCTCGTTTTTCCTTATTACATGTGATTTAAATATTTAAATTTGTTTACCTTCTCATTTTTAACATGTATCTACTTCCTTCAAACAGTTACCGAAGAATAATAAGAAGCTTGTGTTGCAGGATTGAACGCTGGTAGACAGGAAAGGAAGTTTTCGGATTTATTATAGGCAAATCAAGTATTCACGAAAAGAGCAACAACAGTGGAGAAAGACTAATATAATAATTTTTGGATTGGAAACCAAATAGTAAAGGCATGTACTCGCAACGTAAAGATATACAGAAATAGACGAGCGTATTGACACACCACAAAGTAAACTAAAACCAGACTGATCGCATATTAGTATATTGTAGCCTCCAACCGGGAACGAAGAGGTAATATCTTCCTACTATTCGCCTCCGGTGACTGCGGATACCTTAGACTGAAACAGCGATTACCTGGTCTGATTTTCGAGTGGTTTTAGCGTAGCTTCGGTAGATATAGGAATAATGGGGTGTCAACACTAGATTAATGGGATCTAAAATTATAGAACATTTAGAGTTTTATTATACTCGTCAATGAAACATGCCTAACGATAGCCGGTGGATAAAACAGATTCCTCCAACAGTGCGTAAACAATACAATATTATCATGACCAGTTCTCTAGTTACCTTTACCAGGAACGAAACAGGATTGATGGTTTTCCTTCCAGATTCAACGTGGTGGCTTAAGCTTCAATTGTAGGGAGCTGGCACGCTAAATCTGAAAATGTCACCCAATCAATGACTGGCTCTAATGGGTGACGACTCTGGGCTATCTGAGCACTGCCTGACGGTTGGATAGTCAGACATTAGTTCTTGCCTGTACTTCGAAATATTACAACGAGTGCAGGTTAACGTCGTATGATGTAACTCTTTCTGTCTGTGTCTGTCTTCCCTTGGTGGCCTCTTGCTCTCGGTATTTATGTGACTCGGTTGATTACCTAGAATATGTTCGGTAAAGCCGATGAATACTGGCTGTTATTCCCCATCTTGGTGGCAAATAGTTGCGTATTCAAAGTGTATTAGACCTTACAGTCTACATCCTCCCCACTAGCTACTTTCTCTCAAATACGTCAATGAAGAAATGAAAAAAGAACTAGGTTTATGAACTCATCTTGCCAGTCAGCTATGATTAGTTTAAAAAAAATACACATTACAGATTTGTAATACAGCTTTTTCAAAACTCCAATAAATTGCCTTTTTAAGTGTGTTTCCCCTGACTAAAAATGAAGAACTCCAGTCCCTTTAAAATATAAAATAAAATATATTTATATAATATTACATGCATGCCACCACACCTACGGGGTTTGAGGCAAATCTACATTCATTTCGGACTGTAGCTGTTTGTAGAGTTCCTCTTTGCAGCAGCATCTTCTGTCCATTTCATGCAGACTTGTCCTTGGCCGTAAAGAAGTGTGAGGCATAAAATAAAAATAATAAAACTCAATTAAATAGCACATAGACATATACATATGAGCAGCCTTGAATCTGTTTAATCGTTGCTTATCACTAGATAAGAGAAAAAAAGATTACGGTAAAAAAAAAAGAAATATAGGCGTCAGTATGTTTCCATCTTGCGTTGTCTTTTTAGAACAAACGTCTTCGTTTGTTCAGTTGCAGAAGATACAAAGGAAGTTATCACTTTAATACACATACATATACAAACATATACACGCACAGACATAAGCATTTAGCGACCGTCTTTTTCAGTCATATATTCGCACTGGATATTGTAGTATGTCGATTTGACATATTTTACACGGTTTTCAGGAGAGCTACGTTAGTTGCTTCACTTTTACACACCAGAGTGCAAGAGGAGAGGGGTTAGAACAGGGATATGACGAGGAAAATTGAAGGGGAGTCTTTTGAAGAAAAGTAGATATCTGCAGAACAAATCGCTGCATTTCAAGAGGTGTACCTGGCACATTTGGAACTAGTTACATAGAACATACGCATTTCTAAAGACGAGTGTATTATTGTTCTACACTACATGGACTAACCTCCATGGAACACGTGTTTATTTAATATGATAATTATAAATAAGGAACAAAAGACAAGAGTCAAGAGTGGCCACTAAAACATAAATAAAACAATGGTACCGTACAGGCACCACAGAGGTAGTTTCGTTTGCAAAATGGTGTTTAGAGAGTTTGACTTCAGATCATGATTTACTGATGCCTAAGTATGGATTTTAGCTTGGGTACGCTTTCCACATATGGGGAGATTTTGAGAAATATGTCCGAAAAGATGGCCGTTCGGCGCACTCATATTTAAATGTATATGATTTCTTCATTGTTTCATTACACAGCTTGTAATAACAGGAGACAAATGAATGACTCGTTGTTGTAATCGCAATGAACCATAGAAGTAATTTTTATAAGGTTCTATGCAATAACCTTCCAAAACTAGTAGGGCAACATAGGGTAAAATTGATTTTCTTAATAAAAAGTCGTATTTTTTTTTCATATATTTTCGTCCCTCGAGTCCCAACGAGCATTCGGATTGTTAGAAGAAAGGTTCTTTACCTCAACCTTTGTCTGTTATAACTATGCCAGTATATTATTTTGAAATGTAACTGTATCGCAGTTCTTTAAAAAAAAAACACACATACTTAAAAATCCGTACTTATAAAACGGGACGTTAGTATGTGTTTCCTTTTGCATTGCCTTACCATTAATTACAGCACAACAATGAATGAATACTTGTTAATCGTCATTAACTGAAGAAAACATCTTTATAAACACGATGCTTCGTTAGGAACTTATCCTACTTTATGTTTTTAAATGTAGGCATATATATGATGACTGAAATTTTAAATTGTTGCTAGTAGTAGATAACATATGTATTGAATTAAATTTTAAATATTTTAATATTAATTTCTGTAAATTGCAGATTACGGATCTTACTCTATATAATTTAAACCATCAAAAAAGATGGAAGGAGTTCAAGTAGCTTCGGTTCGGAAGAAAAAGAAAACAAGTGACTTTGATGCAAAATTATGTATTATCTGTCAAACTTACCGAAAAGGACAAAGCGATTATGGTACTTAATATGGTCGTTCTGTGTTAGTTGAAGCCCCACGAAAGCATACAATTGATGATATTTTACTTAGGCTGGAAGAATAGAGGGAAGTTGTTTATCAT
>JAGDQP010018908.1:0-11755 GCA_022664845.1 Lepisma saccharinum
GATTTGCCCCCCCAACCAAAATGTTGTTCCCACGCGCCTGAATAACCCAAATATATATAGTAAACTCACGATAATTCGCGGCATTGGGTTGCGCGGCAACCGCGGATAATCAACACGAGAATACTTTTGAATAATTTTATCAAACAACTATGACTTAACAACAGCACCAATGACCTTGGCTGAATAACTTATACTCACCCTAGGCTACTTACACATTATCCGGCAAGCTTCCGATTTGTCTGACAGACGTTTTGTAGGAAGATTCATCCGATCCAGTTTCTATTATCTGTTTCTCGACATGTTTACTCAATGAACAATGGAACTCTTTCGCGCGAAGAAGACAAATAGAGAGGAAGGGAAGGGGTAGACAGAAAGAAAGATAGAAAGAGAGACAGTGTTGCTATCTCTCTCATTTTTCAAAATTATATGTATCTCTCTCTTTCTCCATAACTCCTGTTCCTTTTTATTTTCACGTTTGGGAAGAATCAATGTTTTCGCTGTAATTTAGCTAGCTCGTGACGGTGTTAGGTATGTAAAACTTGAATACGGTTAATTAGAGAAATATTGGGTCAACGTTTCGTTGTCTATCGTAGCGAAAACTGTGAAAGTGATTTTCTGCTTACGGAAAAACAATGTTAAGGCTGAATTAAAACGAAAAAGGAGGGAAACCACTCTAATTTCCAAGAAAGGGAAAATAGTTTTCGAAAGAGAATGAAATGTTGGTCCACTGTATCTGTAATTAATTTTATTCAATTTTACATATTCATTCACCCACCCCATTCTCACGTGCTAGCAAAATTACAGAGAAAAGTATGGATTCATTCTATTCAAAAAAAATTAAAGAACAAAAAGGAATATGAGTTATGGAACACACTGTATAAACTATATTTCTCTCTCTCCTTCTCTCTCTCTCTCTCTCTCTCTCTCTCTCCTTAAGGCAGAATTCACTCGTTTTGTTAAAGCAATCGTTGCACTTGTTTGGTTAAACTGTCTATCACAAACAAATGACTCTGCGATACTGAGAGAATTCTCTTCGTATGCTGTTGTCCACATAAGATTTTGTTTACAAGTCTGGTTGTTTTTGTTTTGTCTTCCACGAGATCTGGTTACAGCGTGAGTGCAGTCCTCAATATTCAATGAATCATGACTACTCAATAGTTCTCTTGCCCAAGCGAAAATAAAGGAAGTCTTGTGACAAAAGTTGAAACAAAAGGCAAGAATGAGAGGCTGAGGAGACAAATACAGTAAACTTGGTAAACTTTATTTTTATATTGGTCAGTCTAGTAACTTTGGACTTGGACCCGTCACGATTTGCCTTTAGCTGTTAAAATCCACATTCATGCCTCTGCCGGGACTCGAACCCGAGACCTTCTTTGGCCGAAAGTTCACCCCTCTGCGGAACTAGATTCAAAATACCTATTTATCAATTATTATATAAACGCCAGTTCTTGTTTACACTTGAAGTTTTCCTTATTTGGTCAACCACTGGTACGGGCACTATTCGATTCTATTTTGTTTATCACTATTTGAGTCTCAGCCGAAAATCGAGAATTTATTGAAACAATCTAAAATCCCGGGCTATCCGGGATAAAATCCGACGTATGGGAGCCCTAACGTTGCATTTAACTCACTTTAGATGTTCGCCCCAACGAGACAGCTGTGTAAGAGCTTTTGGCTCTTACACTATTATTTCACATTTCCGCTTATTCTCTTCTTATTTACTAATTAGTTGTCTATAACAATCACAGTAATGCCAAGCGAGTAAAGGCGGATTACTGTTAGATTTTGTCCGTTTACCCATTATTGCTGGACCCCTTCTGTTCTGCTCAAGTTCAGCTTCTGTTCTGTCCCCTTCATGGCTATAGGAGTCTATACATAATAAGTTTAACTTGAGTGTTTCCAGTGCTCTATGGCACAACGAGCTAAATTGTAGTGGGATATTTTAGGTATTTTATTAATACGTGCTCTATCCATAGAAGACAAGAAAGTACCAAATTGTAATACAATGAGTTTTACAGAAGTGATTAAATGAATAATTACCAATAGAAACCTGGACATGGTTATCCACTTGTACACCGTAGCCAACACCTCTCCTGTAATTTGTAAAGATTACAAGAAGTTCACAAAAGAAAAGGAACTGCACCCCATATTTTCTAAGAAGGCTTTTATTTACTTCAAAATTGACCCAAATTTTTATTGATTTCTTATGGTAGGTGATTCCCTCATTGCTCTTTTAACTTTTCTGTGGCCTTCTTCCAATCCCACAACCCAGATTTCCGAAAAGTGGTTTCTTCGTAACCGGATTGGGTTCCAAAAACACGGCATGTAAAACAAAAGCATGCATCACGCAAAACATTATACTCCAACCAGTTGTAAAGACTATACCAGTTGTTCTTTTTAATGTTAGTTTTCGCTTCCCAAAAACTGTACACAGGTAAATTTGCAATTTTGGTTGATTCGGAGAATTATTTCCTAAGTCATTCAAATCGATGTTTTGCTATGAGGTACTAGCGATTTGCTGAACTCACACATCATCACCAATGTCCAAATGAATATTTTTCTCAACAACAACATGCACATTATCAGTTTCGTTGCAGGTACCCTCCAATTGTTTGCCACTATTTCCATGTGAAATAAAATACCCAGATTTTATAAATCTCTCCATATTTAACTTAATCTCGAGAACACATAATTAGCAAACTAAACACTCCGTACTCCACGTTAAGAAAGAAAATGGACTCTTTTTCAGCCGCAGTGTTGCCAGCGCCAGCACAGACCAAGGTTAATAGGTTAGGTATCCATATCCTACTCTATGTTGCCAGAATCTTTATTGAATATAATAAAAATAATCTACACTCAATCTCTTTTCATAATAAAATGAAAATGAAAGATACTATGTTGCAAAAGCCAGCACTGCGGGGGGGGGGGGGGCGACCCTTCCAAGGGTGCCCGTCACCCTAGCCTCTGAGCCGAATCAACCTTTTAGTTTTGTCTTAGTCGGTTAAAAAAAAGTGCGATCACATAGACTTCTAGCCCTTAGTACTTTAAGACGACTCTAAGGGCTGGAAGAACCTCACGATGTTAAAGAAGATGACGCCCCGGCTCCCAAACTTACTGATCTTATTACCGTTCACTTACCGTTTAAGAAATAGCCTATAAATGGATAAAAAAATGTTCTCAGAAGTATGAATAAAATTACTATCGAAAGAGCTTTAAATTGATTTAGAGAAGTAATAAATATAATTTTGCGTGCACGCGGTTCATTATTAATTAGTTCTTTAGTTGATTTTGTTTGATAGCTTTGTTCATATTGACAATGATGGGATTTGTTCAATTAATGTTTTTGCTATTGTTTACATCGTATAAATCACAAACCCAGCTCTCATGGTCGAGGTTATAAACCTACCAACGTAAATTTGTTCTTACGTTATATTTGTTATAAACTCGTATTTCTTATACATAATCTTACAAGAAAAAGTCAGATATGATATGCAATTGTTTCTATGTTCATTAACATTAAGATTCGCTGCGTTACCTACAAACTATAACGAATAGGTGGCTGGATTTTACAAGGCTATTTATTTATTAGTTTTTCCTATACTGCTGTGTTTTCAGTAACTTGCTTTGAAAATTATGTTTACAGAGTTGCAAGTATTGAAGAATCGATAGAAATATTCAGGTAGTATTCCTTGATTTCTTCCGAATTCTAATAAATACTGTAATAGTCTTTTTCAGTAATAAATAGATATAAAAAGAGCGGTAACTCCGCGGACTTCGCAGAAAAAAAATGAGTAGGCACGTGGGTTCGAACCCCACGGCCGACCATTCTGACTGAGGTTTTCCAGGGTTTCTGTCAGTTTCACCAGGCAAATGCCAGGATGGAACCTTAAGAAAAGCCCTGATCAGTACCTTCCTATCCTCTACCTAACAGATCGCGGCCTTAGAATAAGCATGTAAATAAAATTAAAAAATCGTATAAATCACAATGATTTCTTTTGCAACCCAAAAGTTCCCATTTAATTTGTCGTTTTTTTCTCTACACCGTTATGTTAACTGAAGTTATATAATTCGGTTGCCTTAAGACGTGAACCAGGCCTACTAATAACCTCCGATATAATGATTTCTTAAAGTTGAGGGAATTATTGCTACCAGAAAATGAAACTCCTTATATTACACCTTCCTAATTTATACCATTCTGTGACAAGCTCAGACGCTCCTTAAGGTTAAGGGAATTTTAACAACAAAATTTTCCCCTTTATCTTTCATTTTCTGTATACCATTATTCCAGTCGAATTTATATAATAAAGGGACCTCCTAATAACCTCCAACGTTATGATCTCTTAAAGATGAGGGATTTTTGTACCGAAAAAATTCGGTCACTATACCGTTATGGTGACCGAATTTAGATAATTCGTTTCTATGTTATGATTCAAACCAGTCCTCGTAATAAATTCCAACGTTATGATTTCTTAACTTGGGGGAATTTAGCATAAAAAAAATCCCTTTTCTCTATATACTTATACCATGATTCATACAGGGATTATATCATTATGTGGCTTATTACGATCTCAACCAGGTCTTATTTATTGTTCTGTGACTATTAGATCCAGAGCTGTACCAACGTAAACAGGACCGATCGACCATAGGTAAATCCTTTCGTTTTGACCACACTTATTTTTATTTTATTTATTATTATTTTCAAAAGCTCCTATACGAAGAGAACGGACAATCTATATTTTGGGGAAGCCAATTAACAACTTGAATAAAAAATTATAATTTTCAGTTTTCTTGTAGCTTAAATCTTGCTCTAAAACTGACGCTTTTCCCATTTAATAGCATTGCGTATCGTCTGCTTACACCTCCAAAATGGCGTGGGGGTAGTACTCGGTATACATAGATTCTAGATTTTTCAGTGAATCTCCCGCCGTCTAGTGAATGAATTCATTACTAGCATTGGTTCTTCATCAGTGTCCTGTCCCGTTAACTTTTAGCTTCTTCGAACATGATTGATTCTTGCTTCAAATTCCTCTCTCAAACCAATATCTGGAGAGATCACACGTTATGTAACTTCTAGAAATAAAAATGTTCAGAATATTTTTTTCTTCTATGTAATCATTTCATTTAAACAGAAATTCAACCATAATTGCCTATTAGAACAACCTAGAAGATAAAGACAATCGAAAGTACAGATGTGATCCAAAAGTAAACCGGATGTAACTCGTGAAAGAGAGATTGTAAAGGTTTGTAGGTACTTGTAGACAATGGTCACCGTCGTTGGTTTTCTTCTATTTCAAGGCGTGCTTACGACGATCTTCGTGTGATATTTATTGACCGAGATGTCCAACTTTAAAAGTAACCCAGACTTATGCACATGGGTAGGGCGACACTCGACCTAAGTGCTAGACTACCGTGAGTGTTCACTCAACGAGCAAGTTCGCTGATAACAAAAGCGTGGTTACGCCTTACGGCAAAAGTGACCTTTATTATCCATAAATAATTATCTCTATAAAACCCAGCATACACTATACAAGTAGCTGTAACAAAGATTCAATTGCAACATGCAATAAACAATTACAAATAATATTTTACATAAGGCTAAGTCCTTCCCAAAACTAATTTCTATAACAAAATTATTTCTATTCTTTACCTTTCTACATTCACTTTCATTAACTTCGATTTTGCATTAACGACGATGCAAAAACCTTCAACATTCATCAACAGCGCTTAAACTTTACAACATTCTTTCTCTCTTTAGATTCTTCTCTAAAGTTATTTATGTAGCTCTATTGCACAATACTCATTAAGTACTATACAACAATCCCGCACATTCAGGCAGACATTACCATCGACCTTCACTAATACGATACTGGACTGCTCGGGGACATTGAAAAACCTGTTAGTATCTGAAGCCAAACTAAAGAGGGCTCTGTGAAACGAGAGCTCCCAAATAATCGACTAATATTGTCAGGACTATAGACAGAAATAGATTATAGATTTAACATACATATTGAATAATTCTTGCACTTACTTCACATCGTAATGTTAGTTGTTTTTTCGACCCGTAGGTACAATAATAAACGAACAAAGAATAAAGCTCATACATTAGTTTCTGCAGGTGAAATATCTTAGATTTACTAAATTCATGAAATTCATAGGAGAAAAGTAAAAAGTCCTTTCTGTTGAACCCGCATTAATAAACGATGTTTAGTTTCAGTTGTGTAATATAGTTTATCCCAATTACAAAGCATGTAATACTTCTTTTACAAATTCCTCACCAATGCAATATTTGTTATGCATTATTTTCGGATCACCTCCATTGTGATAACTTCACTGTCCTTGTGGTCATTTCTTTCACGTAGTGTAACCGAATCTAACCTAAAATTAGCTAACGTAGCGTATTGAACCAGAAACCACTAGATGGTAAAAATATGAAATCACACAAATAGAATAAAAGCACAAGGAGCACGAAGTGATTACAATGGAGCACATCCCTATTTTCTTACTCCATCTGGACTTTAGACATTTGGTCAGATTCTTCAGTGATATTCTTAGAGAGCGGAGTGCTTTAATGTGCTTACATAATGTAGTTTACGTAGGATATCCACTTTGTTGCATATTCACGTGCTGGGAGTACGTTATTAACGACTTATATAAAGTAACCTAACTTTACTTAAACTAACCGTGAAAAACACATATATTAACGTGTACACGGTTCACAGTTCCCATTCGCTATTCCAATCCGTGATAAGTTATGCCATAGAGTCGAATCACCGGTACTTGGAACAATGAACCGAAGTTTGAAAACCACTAACCTTAACCCTGAAAGAGAAGTCGGTAAACAAATAATAGCACAATCATTGATAATTTAAATGGTAGGCAAGAAGTTAAAACGCAACGCTATCTAACTTGACCTAAACATAATAGTAAATTTTGACGAAAAGAACAATGTTTTGGATGAACTTTAGATACTACCCTTGAAGAGGAATCAGTCCTCGTTAATATTAATTTCAGATGAGATTACAATCGAATTTAATAATTCAACCCAATTTAACTTCAGCTAACCTAACTTTTACGATTTTGATCGATGTGGGGGAGTATCAGCCAATTTTGAAAATATCAATAAATATATACCAAGAGGTCTTGGCTCAATGGTAGAGCGTTGGCATAGCATACTGGAGGCCATGGGTAGAATCTCAGCAGTCGACCATCCTGTCTGAAGAGTTTGCAGGGTTTTGCCTCAGTCACACCAGACAAATGCCGGGATGGTACTTTCAGCTTTGGCCTTAGTCGATGCATTCCCACATCCTTTTTCCCCTCCTTTATCTCGACCTGGGCCTTATATACCTAAAGGCTCCACACAGTACAAATATGAACAATATATCCATTCGATGCTGTCATTGGATCCGTTTTGTGTCTATAGGACGCCCAATGGAGGAGGCAAGGGACGTCCAAAGGAGGCCAGATGGTTACGTCCAGTGGATGTCCATATGAGGTATGATAATGGACAAGTGCGGACTTTGATGGATGTCCATTGGAAGTTCCATAATACGTACACACATGTACATCAAATGGATTTTCCCATTTTATATATATGCAGGCGCGGACCTCCCCCCCCCCCCCCCGCTTGATGTCCAGGTATACACTGGATAAAATGGCCTTCAATCCTACTATACACTGGATAAAATGACACAATTATGGTTTAGCTCCTCCCTTGACCATATCCTGGATCCGCGCCTATATAATAAATATAAATCACAGAAATATTCAATCCACTAGTGGATGAGGCCTCTCCCGGAAGGAGGAGGTGGTCTACTGCTCCCACGCTGACCAGACGTGTTGGGAGAGGAGTGCCGAAACTCTCAACTGTGATCGCTACCTATTTATTAAGGTAGCTCCCCAATTGGCCTCGCGACGCTGGATGGACGCCGCACAGGCAACACCATCTGGAGCACTGCAACGGTCACCCGTCCAAGCACTGACCAGACCCAGAGCTGCTTGACTTCGGTGATCTTACGGGAACCGGTAGACCAGCTCGGCTAGGGCGTTGCCATATATATATGGCTCATTTTTGTAAATAATGATTTCTGCCCCTCTCGAGTTCATTAGCTGTTAAGTTTTTAAAATACACAAACATGCATACCCCAGTTGAGATTCGAACCCGAGACCGTACGGCTACCGGTCGGCGATACAAAATTGTATAACAACAATCTACGGTAGAATGGTGTTAATGACCTGGAAAATAAGGGGAGCGGGAATAATACTAATGCGTGCTTTGCTTTGAACATGGGGGAGCAAATAAAACTATTTTTAGCGATCGTTCAAACTGCGTTTTCGACCCAACTTGGTAGAAGAGTAGAGTACATCAGGAAACTACTAGAGGATATGCTTAAAACTACTGTTGTCCATAAAGACGGACGTAGTGTTCAAAAAATTTGATTCTATGTTGGAAAACATGATTATTTGTAAAATGCTTGAAATAATGGAAAACAAATACATATGAATGGATACCAGGTTAATGCGCTATCCTTTAATGGGGTACTTTTGTCATGGTCGCCATCTTGAAGCCGACCATCTTGTATCTTGCTCGATATTTTAATGAGAAGAGTGTCATGTGACATATCAATCTGGACTAGAATTTTCCCAGAAATATATTGGTGAAGTCAGTTTTTCCATAAATTTATTTTTGAGAGAAATCATGAGATGTGATATTAGTATGCGTAGTTGATTGAAAAGTCTGGAAATACTCTGTCCTTGAAACAGTGTAAGGAATGAAGACCCATTGTACAAGTAATGAGCATGAAGGACTACCTAGCAAGAGCTCATTACGTTTCTAATGCGTTTCCGAAATCCATAAATTTGGAAAAGATAATTTCATCAATATCGCTCCGTGTTAACGAACATTATCATACAACATAGAACAACATCGTTCTCCGATATCCATCAATATCGGAAAAAGTGGAATTTGTTATTAATTGATATCATTCTTCTACATCAATCGATGTTGTTCGTTATCGTTTAGTACTGAAAAATGGCACTTTTAGCACTGATCAATAGCGAGTTGCAGGCAAAATAACAATACGATCAAGATGTTGACTATTGCCTGAATTTAGGAACAAATGCGTGTAATCTTCGTACATAAGTCAGGCAGAGTGTTTACCACACCGGAAAACCTAGAAAACTGAAATAATCAGGGAATTTTATAAATCTGAATAACTCCGAGTATACTCAGGGAAACCTGTAATTTATGAGTGAAACTGAGGGAAATTTATTAGGTGGACCTGGCCACAGTTGGTGAAAGCACTGCCCCAGCAAGACAAACGTAATGAGTTCGATTCCCACTGCTGACCGGATTTTTTCAATGTGTTAAAATCCTCTATTTTAAAGAAATAATTTTTTTTTCACTTGTGAAATACCAATACTGTACAAGATGCTTGAACTCGGTGGTGGTGAGGTTTAAAAGAATGTCATTACATATTCCACCATACTAAGAACTCAAGGAACTTAATATGTAGAACTTTTCTTATGTACACAAGCAAAATCAAGGTAACCAATAAAGTTATGTAGGGTTTTCACCCTACAACGAGAAACGCGATAAAATAAAAATGTCACTGAAAAGTCGTCAATAACCTGCATCAGTTGCAATGACCTATCTCCAACGGTCTTGAGCACAGTGGTGATGTACTTTGATGTGACATTTCTGATCAAATATGATTTTCTTCGTCTGAGCAGTCATTTTAGTCTTATTTTACCTAACTGAAGATG
This sequence comes from Lepisma saccharinum, assembly GCA_022664845.1. Classification (NCBI taxonomy): domain Eukaryota; kingdom Metazoa; phylum Arthropoda; class Insecta; order Zygentoma; family Lepismatidae; genus Lepisma; species Lepisma saccharinum. Next base: position 9,763 of record JAGDQP010018908.1, read on the forward strand.
ATTTATGTAGTTCGTTTACATTCTGCTTCACGCAAAATAAACGAAACTTGATTCTGACCCCCTCCTATATGCTTATTCTCATTGTGTAACCACATTTTCAGTGTAATTTATATTTTCTCCGTTTCTGCGAAGTGTGAAAATCTTAAAAGTAAATCAATACTTGAAGTTAGGGATGGATTCGAGCGAGTTCGAGTCGAGTTTTCACTAAACTCGACTCGACTCGTAAGATAAATCTTTCAACTCGACTCGGCAACTCGACTTGACAAATACTGTCCAACTCGACTCGAAATTCACTCGAGTTTCGAGTCGAGTCGAGCTAAAACGAGCCAAATCCTACAGTATGTCTCTATGCTGCCTTCTTGGGATAGCCAACATTTCCGGACAACCAGATGACAAATTATCCGTTATCTATTTAACCATCCGGATTTTATCCATCATCCAAATATTACCCGTTATCCGGATATTAGCCGATATCCGAATATTATCCGCTATCTGTCCGAATATTGCATGACGTCCCCATATAGTCCAGTCATTAGGTACTTTTTGGGTGCAAACAGTTGAGAAGTTTTAAAATTTGGCACAATTGTACACTTCAGAGCCCTAACTATAATGCTAACTTTGTAAACTTGGATTAGGGGACAGCCGCTCGTGCCGCCATTTTGAATCAAAAATTGCGGTAAAGCAACTATATATGTAAAGTATGCCCAGTGCAATTCCAAACCACTGAAGCTAGACAAACGAAATTTGATATGTTGATGTATCATCAAGAGTAGATTACGGGAAAATTACAAAATTTGGAGAAAATCGTCATCTTCAATCCAATATGGCGGACAAATATTATATATATATATATATATATATATATATATATATATATATAAAGAACAGTAGAACACCCAGGCCGAACCGCTGGAGCTAAATAAACGAAATTTGAATATGCCGCTGAATGCCTGTAGGTATGGAAGTAAAAACGAATGAAGAAGTGCAGGTGAATACTTTTAAAATAAAAGAAGTGCAGTTGAATACTAGTGGAATGAAAGAAGAGCCGCAGTGAAATGCCAGCAGAAGGGAAGAAAACCTGGGACAGATTGATCCTGACCTTCCGATAGCGATTGAAGACGTAACCGAGGATATGAAGGAAGTGCGGAAAGTAGTTCCCCGAGCAAAAGAAGACATTGAGGCGCTGAATCAGCACCAGGAAATGGTTGAAGACCAGAATAAGACTCTGGAAGTAAAGCAGATTCATATTGAACTAGAACAGAGAATAGAAGAGATGGACATGATGATGCAACAAACAGTAAAGATGAAGAATACTCAAATCAAGTATGGACTAAAGACAAGAGTACTGAGACGAACTCATGGAGATGGCAGATCGATGCTAGATAGTCAGATTGCGCAAGGTAAAATAATGTCTCAGCCGAAGGAGACACAAAGGACGGTTCCTATCATATCTAGTAGAAACACACCAAACGACGAGCGAAGGAACTTTTCACCTGTGGAATCGGACACCTCGCAACCAAAGAAAAATGTTATGGAAGAGAGTAAAGAAAAAACATAATGGTGCCAAGGAATTAGGAGGAGTTCTGGGAAGAAAATGTGAATTGAGGCCAAGACGAAGAAGTCTATGCAAGAAAGGATGTAAAAGGAGACGTTAGTTCCAGTTATTGAACTCTTTACCTGCAAAATTAATTGGACCTCGAGATATATGGATCACGCACGGCCGACCTCCCGACAGAACTGCAGAAGGATGGAAGAGTCAAGTGGGTAGTCAGTTTATACATCCCTACGTTAGTGAGGAAGCATTGGATGAAGAGACGATACCTAGAAATTGAGACAGGAATAGTGACTGAGCTTGACCAGGATGACGGAAAGGAGTTTCAATCCTGATGTATATAATTGTATAGTGGAGAAATTTTATAGTGTAAATTATTCTTATATACAAGGGGGAGAGAGAGAGAGAGAGAGAGAGAGAGAGAGAGAGAGAGAGAGAGAG
>JAGDQP010018908.1:11765-32777 GCA_022664845.1 Lepisma saccharinum
GAGAGAGAGAGAGAGAGAGAGAGAGAGAGAGAGAGAGAGAGAGAGAGTGAGTGTGTGTGTTTTGGACAAATGAGTGAACGCACGAAGAAGGGATGATGAGAATTATTAATGTTTCGATACATGGATTCCTGAATGGCGGATTCGAAACAACTCTTTATTTCGAAAGGCGAAGTTACTTTTAAGATATGTGGCTTGACGGCGAAGATTTCTATGGCCAACCGAATGGAAGCAAGGATGCAAGGTCCTACAGCGGACTAAATTATGAGAAAGGCGTGAAGAGTAGTTCAGTGCTAATGAAAAAGTAAGGTCGGACGGGGATAAGAGAGCCTCAAGAACTTGTGAGTAGATGGATGTGGATATGAACAAAGATGATGCCTCAACCAATAATGCTGACGATAGGAACCTTGTTAGAAAGGAATTAAGTCAAAAAGGAGACAAAAATAGGTCATAGGGTAAGAGTTCTAGCTGCTAATAGTACATACCGAAACAACCCCTCGAGAAAGAACAGTATGCAATGTCAGATGAAGAACTTGCCTAAATACTCCAATGAATCGACTGTATACTCATGAGAGGATGTGCAGTCGACGACGAGAGAGGAGCTCCTGCTGTGGTCACCAAGACGACCCCTGGAAACAAGGAAATGTCGTCGCAGCTCTCAACTAAGCATCGGAGAAGCACTAAAAATAAATATATCCGAGAATCTCACTATTATTTTGAGGTGAACACTTCAGTACCAATCCTCAATTAGCTGCAATCTTAGTGTGGAAAGAAAGAGTTATCAGATTTGGATTGTATTCAACACCTTATGTTAGAAGCTTACCGTCAGTGACGAGATCTGCTTAAGGTGCCAACATCCAACGATACGGCCTTGAAGACATTATAAGAATTCTGGAGCCTGCCAAGAGTAAGCCAACGTTCATTGTGCCAAATATATTAGGAAATTTAGAAGAAGTAGTACAGTCACTGTGAACTCGAAGTGTTATGCATGAGGAACGGTCCTAGGATGCGGAGCCCGTTCGGACGCCAATTGTATTGTACCAGTGTAGCAGTCAGTGTTTATAATTAAGTTTCAGAGATCGCGCGCGACCTCGTAAACTCCAGTAATTCGGTTCCGCAGTTATTCTTATAGCTTTAAATAAAGTTTTATCGGAAAGTTTAAGCATACTATGAAAGAGAAAGGACAGTATTAACTTTATTATAATTTATATTTATTTTTAGTGTAATTACATGTTAGAAAGGGTGCTTGTAGAAAGTTCATGTATCCACTTTGATAACCCGACCAACGTGGTCGTGTAAACCAGAACCACTGAACCGAAGCACGAGATAAATGTGCACCAACAACTATTGTCAGAAACTGCAGAGGAAGCTGAATATTTATTTTTCTCAATTTGTTGACCACTTGCGGAAATAATTTCTCCAAGAGCAAAAGTAAGTGGCTCTGGGTCATCAACATTGTCATCAGAGTTATTACTGTAAGGAGAATCAACTACATTTCTTCCTTTTCCCATTTGTGGTGATTTCACGTGAAACTCGTGTGTAAATTAATGTGTAGTCATTTCAATATCAATATTTTAAAGTTAATTATTTCTATTGGGTTGTTAGAGGAATCGTCTATAGAAACAATTTCCATTATTTGTACGTCCTGCAATTTACCTACCACAAGATGCTTTAATGGGCTTGTTGTGAGTAATTAGATGTTCAAATACCAATTCAATCATTATGTCTTCTTCCGATGGTTCTTCTTCCTCTGCATCGTGTTCATAACTAAAATAAACACTTTCATGAAGTGAGGATTTCACAATACATTATTCTTGGGTTAAGCTCTGCTCTTCACATTCATTGGAATGAAAAGTTTCATCTTCTGAAAGTCTAATATTGGACTTTGGCACCTGTGTTGGTGTTATTTCTTCTCTTTCGTTAACTTCAGATTCTCCATTACGTTCTTTACTGACCATTGCCATGATCATTGCACTTCTTGTGGTCAACCATTCTGAACATTTACGTTTGACCTTTCTGGGATTTTCCATCTGAAACAATGGAAAGGGAAAAAATACTATATTTACACTACTACTGCATGATCATCGAAATAAGTTGAAGCAGAAAGTACTATGAAATAATATAATGCAAAACAACCCGTCTTACTAATTATCAATACCATTATCTGCGATAAACTTCTTCAATTGAATCTGAAGGTAGGGAAAGGTGATATGTGACTACTAATTGTGTAGCACATGATAGTTTTTGTATCTACCAAATCAATTACGGAACAGGAATCTAAGGGCATGTACGTCACAATGTAATGAAATCACGTGAGTCGGACAGATTTAACTTTCTGGCAGCATAAGTGAGTTCATTACTACCTTGTTGCTGCTTCCTACCCCACATAATTTTTGGCAACCAGAGAATTTGAAATGTAGGTCAATATTTGAAACTCTTACAAACGATGCTCCGGAAAAATTCATGGTATGAGCAAGTTATACTTTTACTGTCTATTAGCACTCTGGTAGCTACTATGCTGTACAATATAGTTAATCTGATTTGAAGTTGTTCATAATAACACTCTAGAAATCCCAATGACGTGCCATTACGAGAACCAACTTTGTAATCAAGAGTACGATTCTCGGTTTCAGTTTACATAATCTTTTGAAATGAGTATAGAATAGCAACTAATTTCGTATTGCTCTAAAATTCAGTTATTGGATGTTCATTGCCTTGATACCGAATAGCGACGAAAAATAAATAAATAAAAGAAAATGTAAGTAATAAAATTGACGAGAAATTTACGGTTTGTTGAAGTTACTGTTAATTAAAAATTAACAAATAATTTAATGGTTTTACAAACCAACCCAAACCGCTCCCGTAAAGTGTCAAATATCCCATTAAAAGTTATCCAAAATATAGAGTCAAGGGCCTAGTTTCCCCATCCTTTCAGAACATGAAGAATCCAGTAGTTCTGACCCATGTATGTCTGATTTTAGTTACCAACGATATTTAAACCAACAACAAAGGTTATCCTAGGGAAATGGTAATTTCAATATAATCGTAGCTATTTTAATTCTGTTGCACTACACATTCTTTACTACAATACTGATGATTTTGCAGAATATAGCTGTACTTACCTTTATTAGGAAAACGAGGAGCAACTAATTGTCCATAAGAATGGTCTCCATGCAAGACAGAAGGCTCTTCACTGAAAACTGATAAAAATAATCGCAAATGGCACGTGCTAAAGTTGACATACGAGTTTTCAGCATCACAACGTAAAAAATTATGGATGCCTATAATATATACTCTCGTATGTCACATAAAGCGGCATACGAGGTTGACGCAGCCAAATGAAATGAAGTGACATACGAGAAGATGTTTAATTTCGGTTTGCGCTGCTATTTTCTTTTTTAATTTGACCTGCCAGGTGTTGCAGGTACATGAAACAAATATTTCTCTATCAAAATCTCATTTTTGCATTTTTGCGACATACGAGGTTACTGCTCAACACCGTCGTAAAAGTATCGGCTCTCAACTCCTCAGAAAATACTGCGAATTATTTATTATAAAGGTTACAATACTTGTAAATAATCTACTTGCAGTTACGGTTCACTTAAAAAATGTTTATATATATTGAAATGTCCTTATATCTTTGCTTCTTCTATAGTGGTCAAGTAAAGCAACTTACCGTATATCCCAATTCGAATGATTTGTTGTGCTCTCTCACTCTCTCTCTTGCAGCTGTGTGGTTTATATATAAACCAATGTATTGAATGAAACAGCTATATTTTTTTTTTCGTTTATCATTTTATTTTTGGGCAATATGATAGCACCAATTTATAGCTTCCAATTTTTGTCATTTACTTCACCAATATGGTGTTCATCCTATCATAAGAAGAAGACCTACTGCTCACTACACTGCTACCAATATTTCACAACAGAAGAAAATATGGAAAGTTGAAGAAGAAGAAGAAACACAAAAAAGAAAGAGAAACTATCCAGGCTGGTGACGTCACAACTACTTTTTTTATTTTATTTTTTGCAGTCGTGTTAAAGACGTGAAGAAAAGGAAAAATGATTCATGTCTCCTTATTTGCTTCAAAAGTCTACGTCCAACCATATTTTTGTTTTCGTTTTCTCATTCCGTCTGTCTTTTCCCCGTGTTTCTTTATTCTTTTTCCGCGAGAAGATAAAAAGAGGAAGGAGAGAGAAAGAGAGAGAGAGAATGACATTGGTGGAGGGACGCGGGGTGCAGAGTAGAGAATAAAAACAACAAGAGAAAAGGAAGCTCGTAGCTTGTATTGAAGAGGGTTTCGTATTTTGTTCTACCTTCTTTTCTTTTAGTTTTTTCTTCACTCTACCTTTTCTTCTTATTTTTCAAAATTTCCTTCGTTGCTTTGCTTTTATTTAAAGGAAAGGAATAGACAGGATTCCTTCCTCGCTCTTTTACTGAGGAAAGCGATATCGAATTTTTATCGAGAGACAGGACGTTCGGGGCTAGGGAAAGAAGTAAAGAGACAGCTGAGAAGCCTTTTCTTCTTTTATTTTGGAAAGAGAATCACAATAGACGAACGACCAGCCAATGGAGACAAAAAGAGAGAAATAACTAAAAGACAGAACGGAGAGAGAAGGAACAAAAGAAACAGTATTCTCTTAGTGAATGTGAATTGAAGTGAAGAACAACAAATACCACTCAAGTGATTTGTAATAACTTCTTCAGCATAATTATCAAGTTTCACTTTTAGCGTAGTTTCTAACAAAAGATTGTCTCAAGGAGTGCCATCATCATTTTATAGTCACTAAATTTCGATCCTATGTAAAGTCAAATTCTATTGATTAAAGTATATGCCGAGTGCTGTGCCGTAGCCTCTACTTGCGTGAGAAGCTTAAATCTATCTGATTTTTTTTTTAGTAATATCCTTTAGGTATCTTTGACTCGGGTTGGGAAAGTATAATGCAGAGGATTTGGGAAGAAAGTTCGACCAAGATATTCTTTAAAGGTGCTGCCCTAGTATTAGCTAGGCGAGGCTGAGGAAAGACCATGGAAAAACGGTCAGGGAGTCAGGTCGCTGGGTCGAACCCAGGAGCTTTCGAATGCGAAGGTACGACCGTTCTGTAGCTGAAATATGATAACCTACTTAGATTGCCAGATTTGAGAAAAAGAAATACCGAATAGATATTTTTTCTTCTGTCCTTTTTTTCTTTGATAAACTAGTGGGGCAGTGGATAATTCACTAACAATAAAAAAAGATTAAATTATAGAGAAACGTTTTCTTTAATCATTTAATCATGGCCCAAAACTGTTAGGTAGTGACCAAACAATGTATCTACTTAATTTACAAGTCTTTTTTACACGTTCTTGTTATTTGGTGAAGCCGGCAAAAGCATATTTTGTCAGATAATTCTTGCTTGTATAAAACAGTAAACTCTTTCGCTGAACTGAAGTGTGTATATATATATATATATATATATATATATATATATATATATATATATATATATATATGTATATATATATATATATATTGTTGAATGGTATTTAACACCCAATGATAAAAGGTAAATGTAAATAAAACAAGCTTTATTATATGAAAGAGCTCAATCTCGCGTTTAAGCAAAGAAAGAAGTGAAAAGTGCGTTTCGTTAAAACAATCATATTACTTCATCTCAGTGTATTTAAAAAAACAGAAGAGTTAAGAAAATATAACATCATTTTTCAGTCAAGGACAAGCATGTTAGGAGAAAAGTCGCAGTAAAGTGTCCTATTTCACAGACAGTGAATCAGCATACGTCAAAAGTACGAAGATCATCTACTTCAGCACCTACGTAACAGTCCAGAGTTCGTCTTAGAAGTTGACTCAACAAAGCAAAGTACAGATTACAAAAAAAAAAAAAAAAAAAAAATGAAACAGCCTAGTTTCGATTGGCTTTGAGGAGACAATACTGTACTGAAAGGCGGATACAGGGAGTTCTGTGATTGGATAACATCGAAAAGATAGTGGATGGTTTGGGCATAAAATCTGGATATTTTGAGACCTCTTGGTCTATGGTGAATCTGATCTACCACCGTTACAAAGTTTCGGGTCTGGGACCCGACTCTGCTCTGAACCCACGAGTCTAGTTCGAGTGGAGAAGAAGGCCACACGCAGTACGAAGATTGACCGAGGTTTCAACCCAAGTCTTCATCTTCGCAGCAGAGTTGGTTCATCACCGCAGTTCCAAGGTATGGATATTGGGTTCTTTATATTTTGTCCGTCTCATCTTCTGATGCTCACCACGTCCGTTATCTTGTATTATAGTATTCTTCATTAATCTTTGGGTCTTATTGCCGTCAACTTCTGTTCAATCTTAGTAGGTTCTTTCCTTAAAACATCAATAGAAAGTCAACTCAACCCCGGTGTTTTATTCCCAAATCCAGTATTAGTTCTGTAAGATTATTTGCTTTAGAAAAGGTTTTAGGTATTAGTATTTTAATTGTTCGAGAGAAAGTGTTACCGAAATGATCCATACAGCATTCAATTAGCATTGCAGTGCACTGAGCAAACGGATCATTGTGTTGAGTTTATTTTTCTATTTTGGAACCTCCTAACGGAAAATTTTAGAACATAAAATTACATATTTCTGTTGTTTTAACATAAGACCAAATATTTTAACAATAGAGCGCGTTCAGCACATATTTTCCCTCTTTAAATGACCTAAAGAGCATGATTTACTTGCTTGTGAACAATTTTCCGCCGGTTCGCTTTCCAATACAAATTCAAAATTAGAGTTGCTGAGGCAAGAGCCTCAGATGCCTAAAGGACTTAAAATAAATTCAAATTATAGGGCAACTTTGGCCCTATGTTGCACGTATTTAAATTCTAACAGGAAATCTTTCACTTACATTAACTTACCCAACCACCGCACTAATGCTCAGTTTCATGTAAATAAATAAATTAAAACAAGTCTATAATTTAGAAGCTTGTTTCCAGAAAGTACTATATGCATTTTACTTTTATTCTTTTAAAGGATTTGAATTTCATATAATATACAAGTTCCTGATTCGATTTTGCTGTTTGTTTCAACGACAAGACACTCTATCCAATTAAAACCAATGGTTTTATAAAACATTTGCTTCAAAATAGAATCAGGAACTTGCATATAATATTAAATACATTTTTAAAGAGAAACGGATATAGCACCTTTTGGAAGCAAGATTCACAATTGGTGAAGTACGTGCTGAAATAAGATTGTTACGTTACGCCAATGATGACGTCACAGGTTCAAGGTACGCTGCTTTCAGTGAATGAGATCAATTTATAAATAAGTTTAATAGACTGTGTAAACCCAAAAACTACAAGGGGAGAAAAATATGTACTTCGCCCAATTCATTGCCGAGATACAGCTAGTTAGTGCCGCTGCCCTATGTGCGGAAATCTAATGACGTCATAGGACCACTGTGGCCTTCTGTAGCACTTATACGAAACAAAACAGGCAGGTTTGTCCTTACATTAACATTCCCAGCCACCACATCAATGTTCATCACCTGCTCCAGGGAAAATTTTTCACCTATTGACCTACGCTCTAGATATTATTGAGTTGTCGCAGGATGAGTTTTTATCGGTTCAGTTTGGATTCACCTAATAATATATGAAATACAGCCCAATAATGATTGCCAAGTGGAAATATTAAACCATTTTCGTTTTCTTAAGGTGGTATTCAAACGTGATTAATGACGAGTTTCCTTTCTTCAATATTTACAGCCACAATAAATAACAAACCAATTTAAATCCTATAAATAGTGAATTAATCGTTTGTATTTGAATTTTTCGAATTTGATTTTTACGGACTTTAGGCAACCTTGGCTCAGGTCGGTAGAACACCGAGAAAACCCAAGACGCGATGTTCGTCCATCATAAAGCCTACATTACATGATCAGGGATCGAACCCAAGCGCCAGAGATGAACGCACCACCATTGAGCCACAGTGATTAGTCGTTTGTATAACATTTTCTCACCACTTTGACAATTTATTGTCGTTGCTTTGTACGTCCAGGTTTCTAAACTTGTTAGTGCATACGAAGGAGGTCAATAACTTTCTCACCTTACAGATATAAAGAGGAACGTAGTTTAACTATTGTAATTACCTCACTGTTCTATTTGTCTCAATTTCATTAACAGCTACTTCCATAGTTTTTAATACAGGACTTCGATGTCTTTACGTAATTTTGAGATATTAGCAATTAAAGAAAGATTTAAAGGACTATGATATATAAGATTATAATAGCCTTCACAGCTATTTATGCAATTTGAAATCACAATACTTTTAAGAACCAAACACATCGTTTACAATATTATCATTATTTTCAATAATATTCAATACTATCGTTACTTTTCTCTAGTCTTCAATTATTAAGCAAGGTGATGGCAATGGCATTGAAAAATAATAAAAGTTTGAGTTCGTTTTTTTCTTACAGATGACACAAAATATTAATTAATATTTTGTGTTGGTGTTTTATAGGTAAGATGAACTTTATTTTTTTTTTTTTTAAATGCATAGGAAAAATTGTTAGTATTTTCTAGTCAATGTTCTATATGATCTGTTTTCACGTTCCAATATAAATCGAATTTGCATAGAGTTCTCGAAAGAATCGTAAGAATTCTATAAGTGGAGCATATCAGAAATTGAAAACTTCGACAGAGTAGAACAATGAGAATTAAATCTAAATATCACTAAGTCACTGTATTGTCAGTATGCATATGTTCTCTACATTAGTCAATATAGACTGTTGTCAATGTAGATATTGGCCAATAGCTATTTGTTATATCCAAAGAAAGATACGTTTATATTTAGGTTTTATTATGGTACAAATATAGGGCTACATGCGTACAAATTTCAAGACTTACCCGGTTCTGTTTCGCTAAGAATATTTTTCTGTTCTTTAACCGTAACCTTTGTCTTACTTCAGACATCTCTAGCATCCACATCGGTGAATATACACAGTCCGACAATTAAGTAATGAGACTGATTTTATTCTGACGAAACAAACAAAAGTAACTGAATAATACCTGTTTATTATTCGAAGTACATCCCTCCTGCATCAATACAACGAGTGGCACGATCACACAAGGAGTGGAATGACTTCTGCAACTCAGCCCGTAATGACGCTGTCACAGCTGCTTGGATGTCTTCAACCCTGTCGAAAAGTCGTCCTTTCAATGGCAACTTCAGCTTAGGGAACAGTAAATAGTCACAGGGGGACATATCTGGTGAGTAGGGTGATGATTCAGCACACACTTGTTTTGTGGCCAAATATTCCGCAACAAGTACTGCTCGGTGAGCTGGAGCGTTGTCATGGAGAAGGAACCAGCTACCTGGGGTTGAGTATTCAGGCCGAACACGACGTATTCTCTTCAACAAACGCTCCAAAACACCTAAATAAAACTGAGCATTAACTGTGTGACCTTCTGGTACAAATTCATGATGAATGATACCCTTACTGTCGTAGAAACAAATGAGCATTGTCTTCACTTTTGACTTTTGGAAACGAAGTTTCTTTCCTTTTGGAGAATCTGCAGTCTTCCATTCGGCACTCTGACGTTTAGTAGCTGGATCATAACGAAAACACCAACATTCGTCTTCTGCAACAATGGACAGAAGGAAATTTTTCTTCCTACGGGCAGTTTCAATGATGTCACGGGCGTAATCAACACGCGCTTGTTTCTGTTCATCAGATAATGAGTGTGGCACAAACCGCGCTGCGACCTTCTTCTTGCCTAAATCTTCCACTAAGATATTACGAATTGTCTCCCTGTTAACACCAAAGTCACCTTCCATCATTCTCACAGTCACACAACGATCTTCTTGCACACATTCACGAACCTTTTCAATCAGTACCTCGTTACGAACAGAAATTGGACGACCCGGCCGAGGTTCATCGTCAATCGATTCCACACCACTTTTAAAACGTTCATACCATCTAAATATCTGTGCAGGAGACAAACAAGTATCACCATACACTCTCCGCATCAACTCAACAGTTTCTGTGCCACTTTTCCCGAGTTTGAAACATAACTTGATATTCGCCCTCTGCTCCATGACGCTGGCGTGACAAAGGCCTTTCACTTACTGCTGGTACTGACGGAATATTTCCCGTTGTGCTTCACGCGGGACCATGCGGTGTTTCCAGGTCGTAGATGAAGGATTACTCTCTCGAACTCACATATTGGTTTCTATTTTGCATTCTCTGTTTTGTCAGAATAAAATCAGTCTCATTACTTACTTGTCGGACTGTGTACAAGAAGAAACTTTAACTGATTTATTGATTTCCCGAATAACAATATATTAACATTTAAGAAACATAGAGCACACTATTTTCGTTTCAATAAACTTTTTTTTTTGTTTGCAAGATTCTAGGTAGTAAGCAGAAGATGGTTGTTTAAAGGCTTTTCTACATTTCATTTACGATTGACATACTTTGAATTAACACTAGATGGGTAATCCGGAGTATCATCTAACCAAGATATATCCAGAAGAGATAGAAGAAGATGAAGGCGGAGGATGAAACAAACGCAAGCCCACACGCAGAAGGAGACAAATTCGATTGTAGGCCTACCGATGCAGGTTCTGTTCAACGTTTACAGAAGGCAGAAGCATGTAAGACACAGCCTTTATTGAGTACTAGTGTTTACAGAAATAAGAAAATAAACTAAACAAAGAAAATGCAGAAAATTCAGAGTGCACAATAAGGAAGAGAGGATAACTTGAGAAGGTAAAAACGAAAACAAGAAAATAAGAAGCTCTCTAAAATGAAAGAAAGAAGACCCAGAGAAAAGGATTCCAAGGATCTGTTTTTGGAAAGCATTCTTTTTTCTTCAAGAATGCACGAGATTGCTTCGTATTCTTGCTTCACCTTTTCTCTCTTTCTCCATCTCTTTCCCTTCATTCTCGTCTACGTTGGCTTCCTACGCAGAGTTGGAATTCGCAGAAAAGAAGGCAACAGCAAAATGTTCAGACGTTTCTTGGTATGAGGTCACCTGTGTGGAAGATCTGTTCCTTACATGAAAGTTAGTTGAGCAGAAATTTTCTCTTACCGTTTGATCTCCGAAGATATAGCCATTGGCTATCTATCTATCCACTCGTTTAGAGATCATTGCAGACCGTATTCAGGAAAATAACTTTAGGTCTTTTAACTCTTCTTCATCCTTTTATACTAAAGGAATGAAATGGCCTACTTAAGAAGATTTTAAGGTGAACGAATTGAAAACGAAATGTGTAATTATTTTAACTGTAAGCAACAAACTCTTAACAATACATTCCTATCACATCACATGTTACTCATTCTCAGAATTTTCCGTGCCAAAACCGAGAAGAGTTCTTGTTTCATGTTCTTGTTTCTATTTAATTCTAAAATGGTAGTACAGATTCAGACCAAAACAGTAATATTTAAACTATACGTTGTTCATACTTCGTACACAAATTTATTAAACAAAATTGCAGAAGTAGGTGGAATGTGTTTTGAAACAAAGTTATGGCCACAATATATGAATTGCAATAGTCTATGGTCTTTCTAGTCGCATACAAGATAATGTTGATTAAACTTTTTAAAGAAATGGCCCTTCGAGTTTATGACTTTTATTATATATAAATCAGTGCCTCAAGTATAAAGAGGAATACATTTGAATACATATTAGATAAGGTATTACTGACCAGTAAAAAATGTATACGATATAATTTTATGAAGATGATTCCTATAATCGTGGTATATGTGGATGCAAAAATAAAAATTCAATATATTATATATAGTTGGTCGTTTACATATTGGAAGACATAGTTCACATATAGTTGTTTAAAGAACTTTGATTCCCACTACCAAAATAACTTTATGTAAGTTAAACTGAATGGGTTAGTCTCGGGTTTGTTTCTACACAAATAATAATTTTGACTATACTTTGGGACTTTACAGCGAATTTCTATATCAAGTACGTAACTTATATACAGAATGGTAACGTAATGCACCGACGAACTTGGAGAGATGATATACTAAAATATACGAAAAACAGTCTCACAATTGTCAGTCATCGGGGTGGAAATTCAGCCGCGTTTCGGTGCTATAGACTGTTGAAAGTACCTGTTCAATAATGCATATTCAAAAAGCATGCAATAGGTGCGGAAGTGATTTCCCCGCCCCGAAATAAAATAGGAGATTCTTAGGTATTCTCTGAAGCAAAGTTGGGGAAAATATGCATAAATGGGACGACTTTCAGTCCGTTAACAATGCACCAAGTCGATATTTTAAACAGATCCCATATCCCGACGAATTTAACTTTTAAAAATGACAAACAGGTTTTATGACAAACAAGAGTAAGAATTACATACATTCAACGAATCTTAGCACGCTGGATGTCGGTGATCACATATATCATCTGTACTTATACGGAAAGTCTTTTTCATACTCATTTTGACTTTTTTTTTTAAAAAGATAATTTCTGGAATACAAAACAATAGTGTTCAAGGGCCACGGGTTTTAGTTTTCGTTTGCATTGAATGCTAATAAGGATTACGAATAATAATTTATATTAATGGCAACAGACAACTTTGTTTCTAACAGACAAATCACCATTAAATTAAGGTGTAAAATGTAAAGGTTGTATGGTCAATAATAGACTTGCTGTTATATCAGGACATTTTCAGTATTCTTAAGCGTTACTAGTCAGGGTTTTCAAGCTCGGTAGGCAGTTCCTTGGATAGCAATCTATAATGGTGTAATTACTGGATTTCTATACATTAACTAATATGGGTATAGAGATGATGACTATTCTGATAGAGTTAGTCACAATCTCATCAAACGCGGTGATGATTAAACGTCACGAACTTTCATGTGTAGATGCAAGATGTCACAACCTGAGCCAAAAATGTCTAAAACACGTACATTAATTAAATGTGAGCAGTTACAAGTGGCTTGTAATGAATTTTTATGTTTTGATTCAAAGTATCAAATGGCGCAGAAACAGCATATTAGAAATGTATACGTTTTAATACTGTCACTATGTTTTAAATTTAGCATGTCCTTCAAACAGATTTATAGTAAAATTAAATGAAATATTTAAACAATTTCGAAAACTTTTTTTTCACCTGTTTCTGATGAAAGGCAAAGGAAAAGGTATTCCGTTTAAATACCTTCTAGTAGCTTGTAAATTAGTTTGATTTTCAACACGGAAGGAAGGTTTGTTGCTGTTACGGCCAACATCATGACCTGTTCTACATCTTCCGAACAACAAAGACTTCAAACTAAGTCTCAGAACATATTTTGGTCCCTGGTATACCCTTGACCCATAGATATTTTGGTATACTCTTGACCTAGAACGCTCCAAACCACGAAACCATGCTTAGAATATCGGTCGTCATAAAAGTTGTCTGAGTCATTTCTATGCAAAACGTTGCATTCTATACAAGACACAGCTGAATAGAGAGAAACTTGGATAACGCAAAGAAACAGAATAATTGTCCAAATTCTACGTTATAACTAAGATAGATAGACGTTTCCTGTTTGCACCACCACTGGCATAATGATATTTAAATGAGTAAGGTTAGGTGGAGATATCACCCAGCTCTTATCCTGTCAGTCAGAAGAAATTTCTCTTTATTAGTGTTGCGGTGTAAAGATGGATGTTAAAACAGTTTGTTGCGTAGGAGAAAATTTTGTCCAGCCATATCCTCCTTTACAAGAGTTGTGGGAAGTCAACCGATTAGCCGATTTTTCAGTTTTACCCCGTTTGAATTATCCTTAAATATTCTCACACAAGCGGAAAAAGGATTAGTCTTGCATAAGTTTTCGTCCAACAATCTTCAAAGTTACAGCACAAAGCATTGAGTTCCAACCGAGGCAATGTAGACATTAAATTAGCCGTCGGCTCTTGTCCCAATGTGATAACCACCTCGTCCAGGGCTTCAGTAATCAAACAAGTAAGTCAAGCGCGAGGTATCTACATAATACAGTTTAATGTACCTCGTCCGAAATTAGATGTACTTTTTCAAAATTCTACTGGAAGCGACGACGCGAAAACTTCTTTAAATTTAATAACGTAGACAAGAACAATAAGTTCGGGTCAGGAATGTGTTAATATCCACTGTTTGTAAATACTGCTCCGCGTTATCTAGAAATACAAAGTTTTAATGCAGGAAATATTAATTAGTGAAAGACCCGAATAATATAGAACGTCTCTTAGAAGGATTTTACAGACTGAAAAATTAGTTATTAAAAACAAATATCTTATCCACCATTGTGTTTAATCTGTTCTCTTACAAATGATGAATTTCATTTTGTTGTGTTGGTGTGTTGTTATCTCAAAAGCAACTTTGCGGCCACTTGACACACTGTGACATGCACTCACTGATCAGGAAGCGCGACAGTGTAATTACGACCACACGAAACAAATTTCTCAAAGGGAGATGTTGTCATCTGAGGCGACTCATCAGCCATTCATCTGAGAAGCACCCCTGAACTTGGACGACCAAGTTAACTCGTCGCGAGAGGAAAGTCATTATCAATAATTTTTACGCCTAATAAATTCTGACGACATAGCTTTCGTAAAGTGAAACAATTTCCATTTCAGTATTCTGAAGCTTACGGTATGGGCTAGAATCGGTTATTTTTGTCCTTTTCTTCCATTATTTGCTACGATTTCTGGAATTATCGTTGTAATTGAACCTACTGCTTTAACTTGTTGCTTGGCTACTGCTTCCCTGATCGCTATATTGGTAGCTGAATAGCAAGAAAACATTAATCCACATTGCAATAGAAAAACTAATAAAATATTAATTACTTATGAACTGCTAGGCTAGTTTTCTTGGGTAATGCATACTGATGTTGATTTTGCTTAATATGTAAATTGCCGTTATTTTATCAAAAAATTGAGGCTATTCTCTCTTGTAGCCGGTGCTCTCAATCATGCTTAGGTTCGTGTATAAATCCATATTTGTTTCGTACATTTTCCTTATCTAGTATAAATATAAGTTTAGCATCTCAGTTTAACAAGTCATCTATTTTCTGCAATCTAAATGTGTTGAACATTGTAGTTGTTTATTGTAATACTTTGATTTTAACTGTAAAAATGTCAATGGTAATCATTCTCTCAGTTTTTGCTGTAACTTCAAATCGTGCTATTTTCAGACGGGGGAAAAAAACCGATTTTTGGTGGTTGATTGGCCTCTAACAATATTTGGCTGTGAATCATCGTTATTTTAAGAATTGGGCTAATCCTACACACAGATACATGGGAATATTTGAAACAAAGGTACTTTTTTTTTAAAATGAATTGGTCTTCTAAAGCTTGCTCTTTCCTCCCACGGACAATTTTACTTATTCCTTCCGTATGCTAATATCCACCCAGTTCTGTCTCTCTGAGAACAAATAACGAGAGCAAGCTGATTTAGCAAACCTTTTTTGCATACTAACAGTTCTGAACAACGAACAAGAACAACAGAAGCGTTTGAACATATGCATGAAATATTATCCATAATATACGAATATCTCATTTCCCTGTGTTTTGGGAACATGTACACATATCATGTACACACTACCACATACGCTAACACCAATACACTCAGACGTATGCATACATGAGAGTTTTGCTATTTTTGGCAATAAAATGTACACGTAAAGTTGGTTCATTTTGGAATATTTCTGAATATTCCACTTAATGTCCGCACATTTATGATGTGCAGAACTGTGAAACATCCTTCTGAAATGTTTCTTTTAACCGTTTTTTCACAGAAACCAGAATCCAGCATTTTAAAATTGCGTATGTTCGCTGTGATGATGAGATATATGCAAAACTATTTTACTGCAAATGGATCTTCTCTGAGTCTAATAACACATATAATTTGTGTGGCAAATATGCATTCATACTGTGATTTTTATTAACTGTACTTATTTCTTACCATTTTCATTAAAAGAGTTTTGGAACAAACCTCAATTATGATATATAATTATGGCGGAAAATATTTCATTTCAGCCTTCATTCACAATGATGGTGAGTAAAAAATTGACCATCTGTTGTGGATACATATCTTTCTTGTATACTGGATAAAGTATTGAATTTAATAAGTTTTAGAATTGTTTACTAGAAAATCCAATAGGCCATATTTTGTAGCCAGGGAAAAATACTTCCAGTTCTCGAAACATATCGCTAACGATATTTTAATCATTATAATCATAAATATTGTTGACACTATTGTTAAATCATTGAACAATTAACAAATTTTATTGATCCTATTTCGATCTTCTTTACCAAAAATTTAAATACTGTTGAGGTGGTACCCACAGAAAGTATCTATGGCTACGACTCTTGGTTATACTATCGTATCTTTTTCCTCGGGAAGGTGTGTTCGTCGAGTGGTATCATCCATTACTAGAACCTGGGACTTCATATTATAATTTTTAATTGCTACCAGATCGAATTCTGCGATGCGATATTTACGTCTATGATGAAAATCAGTCAAAATAGACGAATTTAGTACCGTTAGGGAACATTATGACATGTTTTACAAATTCCGTGTTTCTACATAATCTTTCTTTAGTTGTAAGAAATCTATTTTTGTATATATTGAAATTTTCTTGTATCTAATCGATTATTTTACGATTTTCTCCTACTTCTGTATATTTATTTATTTACTTATAAATAAAGTTAAGGTTAATGAAAAGCAACAACCTCCAACAAAAGATGGCAACACTATCTCCGTATATGTCTAATGTATTTTTATCGTTGCACGAAATTTCAATGCTGCTCCTACAATTCAAGTCTATAGAGTCCTAAATTTCAGGGAAGAAAGTTCATAACCAATTCAAGAGTTCAATCAATGCCGATTTTTAATTTTTTGTTCATTGTTGAAAGAACTTCATTGTTATTAGTTTTGATATTCACAACAATAATAAAGCAATTTCAACAATGAAGAAAAACGAAAATAGAAAATCGGTGTTGATAGAACTCTTGAATTGGTTATGAAATTTCGTCCCTGAAAGTTAGAACTCTCTAGGCTTGAATTTATAGAAACAGCTATTGTAATTTCATGGAACGATAGAAATACTTACATAATTATACGAAGATAATGCTGCCTTCTTTTGTTGGAGATCGCTGCTTTATATTGACCTTAATGATTCATGTCCTTTATAAAGTCTGCTTGCATGATGTGAACCTGCTCTGCAGTGGCCGAATTGCCACAGTGTATACTTTATGTTACTAATGGTGGCAGAACAAGGTAATGGATGAACAAATTAAACGCTGGTGCTGAGTTTTCGTACCAATAAAAATATACAGATCGAGAATATTTTTTTACACAGCCCACAACCAATAATAGAGCGAACAGGATTGAGAAAAAAAATGCTCTCCATGTACGCGCGGATAAAACTCATCGGGCAGGAACAAAACAAGTTTCAATAGTTTTTCATCTTTACCATTTTTACATTCTTTTTTTCAGCTCACAATGTCTCGTGGTGTCCTCAAATCTTGCAACGTTGGTTTAACTCATTTATGAAATTTTGCACAGCGACATAAGTCGGGTGACAGTACAATATTCCACTTTTACTTTGATATACAGGGGTTGGACAAAAAATCTAAAAACTCGTCATACAGGACACGTAAGTGTGGCCCGCCACTGTACACCACGTGTTGCGGTTGCCGATCGTGTTTTGTTTTCAATGTGTCATGTGGACCTTCCTCTTCCGTCAGCAGTACCCAGTTCACCTGTGAGTGTCGTGGTGTGCAAGTGGTGCGGTAAAATAGGCGATCTGACCGACTTCCAAAGAGGCATGATCGTTGGTGCCCGTCTGGTTGGAGCTTCAGTGACAACAGTGGCGACCATTGTGGGGGTATCGACAGGCACTGTGTCCACACGAGGGCATACACAATGCATGGGCAAACAACGTCTGCAAAGCACAAAAGTGGTCGAAAGACAATCCTGTCCGATAGGGACAGGAGGGCATTAAAACGGATTGTAGCACCTAAAAAACAGACCACTGCAATGAAAATTACGTCTGAACTCAATTCCGGCCTACAGAACCTGGTTTCATCAAAAACATTTCGACGGGAACTTCATAAAATGAAAATTCATGGCAGGGCCGCGATCTCCAAACCTCTGGTCACAGCAGTAAATGCGAAGCGGCGTATCCAGTGGTGCAAGGACCACAAGGAGTGGACGCTTGATCAGTGGAAACACGTAATGTATTCCGATGAATCGACCTACACCTTGTTTCCAACAACCGGTCGTGTTTACGCATGAAGAACACCGTCGCAGGCCTATGATCCAGACTGTCTGCGCCCAACTGGAAAGCATGGGGGTGGTTCTGTTACAGTATGGGCAGTGATATCGTGGTTTTCTGCAGGTCCCATCATAGCCCTGCATGGAATGATGAATGCTAAGGCGTATGAGGCCATTTTGGGGGACCAGGTTCTACCCATGGCCCACATATTGTTCCCGGATGGTGATGGCATCTACCAAGATGATTTGGCACCCTGTCACGCTGCAAAAACGGTGCAATCATGGTTTGAGGAGCATGACCAGGAGCTATCACACCTCCCCTGGGTCCCACAATCACCAGATCTGAACATCATTGAGCCATTGTGGTCTGTGTTAGAAAGGCGTGTTCGGTCTCATTACCCTCCACCATCATCCCTTAAGGAACTGGAGCATGTTTTGGAGGAAGAATGGTACAACATTCCACACACCACGATTCAGGAGCTGTATACGTCCATTCCACGTCGGATCCAAGCTGTTTTGGACGCAAAAGGAGGCCCCACACCATACTAGGTATGATTTTCACACTTTTTCAAACGTTTTAGATTTTTTGTCCAACCCCTGTATTTCACTATTATAAAAGCGTATTTTACTATTTTTAATATGGAATTCTTTATCCTAAAATAAATACTAGCCTGTAACTAGCCTGGGATTGACCGGTTTCAGAACATTTTAGGATTTGGTTCACAAAACATTTAGCTTGAGAAAATGTATTCGAACACCGAAATAACTCTAAAAAAACTTTTTAAAGACATACTTTCCTTAACTAATTCGTACTAAAATGTAAAAAAAAAAAAAAAAAAAAAAAAAAATAATAATCTTTTTTTGCTTGACTGAAACGAAAAGCAAATGGCGCATTTTCATATACAGTCACTTTATAAATTGTTTAATTGCGCGCTCCATGCTTTTTTTAGTCATGCATAAAAAATACATTTTAATACGTATTTGAACTTATGGTATTTAGATGATAGCACTATCGCGGACGATCCAATTCTAGTTCTTTCTACCTTAACATTCGGAATGCATCTTCAGAAATAGGCTTACATCTGAAATTTTTCAAAGTGCAAAGTTAGTTTTCTAAATGTTCAGCAAAACCAGAACGATGCTCTTTATTCAAGATACATGGACGTGGCTCCTGGAATACGATTTATGACTTCTGCTTCAGCATACCTACTTGGCTCCGCCATCTCTACCGAGGCTCTTCGCAGTCTACTGATTGAGAAGATTTCTAAACTTGAATTTTTCTTTTCCCGCTTATCTTTGTTTTCATCACATTCAGCATTCTATGTACTTCGTGCATCTTTTCATATCCTCCAATTAATGTACTTTTTGCGTTGCTGTTCTTCTTTGCGGGAAGAGTCATTGTTACAGAGTTACGAATGTGTTTTACAGGCAGGCCTCGAATCCATCCTTAATTGTTCTTTGAGTGGCAAGGCTTGGTTACAGGTTACTCTGCCCGTTCGGTCAGGTGGACATGGCATTTGTCGGGACATGGATTTGGCGATTCCATCCTTTCTAGCCTCTTTCCATGGCTCTCGTCGTCTCGTTGAGTCTATCCTTCCATTAAGCTTTTGCCTCGACCCGAACGCTTCTATTCAAGATTGTTCAGCAAAATGGTCTACGTTAAGTGGGTTAAATTCTCCTCTTTGGATGTCAATAGCTCTCAGTCTTCTTCGGACGATCCTATCATCAAATGTACACAATCGCAGTTACAACAATCCGCTACTTGTCTTGAAGATAAAGCCAAGCTACTAGCAGCGTATTCACCTGAGTCTGCTGCTTGGTTCCAAACTTTGCCCTCTCCTCCTCTTGGTCTACATCTTTCGAATGAAAGCTTCCGTGTTGCTGTTGCCTTACGTTTAGAAACAGACGTCTGTTTATCTCACCGTGTCCATTCGTGGATCAAAGGGGCCTTCACGTCTCTCCTGTGTCAGGAGTGCTGGTAGACACGTGCGTCATTCTAGTGTCAATGATGTCATCCTTGGAACTCTAGTATCTGCTAATGTATCATTGGTACGAGAACCATCTGGCTGTAGCCGCTCCGACAGTGAATACCTGATGTAATGACACTAGTTCCATGGAAAAGAGGAAGACCTCTATTATAGGATTTCACCTGCGCCGATACGTTCGCCATTTCAAATGTTACTCATTCTTCTTTGAAAGCAGGTGGTGCAGCTACTCGTAGAGAGGCCGATAAAACCCGAAAATATTCTAATCTACTTGCTACGTTTATTTCTGTTGCGATCGCAATTGAATCAAGTGATACTTGAGGCACGGTAAGCCTTAATTTTATTTAAAATGTTGGTCGGCGAACACATATTGTTTCGGGTGATGACCGCGCGGCCATCTTCCTAATCCAGCGCCTCAGTATTGCAATTCAGCGAGGGAATGTATCTTCTATTCTTGGTACGTTGCCTCCTGGGAATGCATTAGATGAGATTTCCCTAATCTAAAGATGGTTTTTAAAGATTTTATTCAAATTTTGTTTAGATTAGATCGTTGTAACGTACATTTTATGTATTCTAATACTTACGTTTTATAAAGATTTAAATTTAAGTGTGGATTGTTGTAAACACAAATTTGAAATGTTTAGATCTTAAAATTTCAAACTTTGCTTGTTGTATGCCGAAATATGTTTGTAAGTTTATATATATATTTAACTTACAAACATATTTATATATGTTTGTAAGTTAGTTACTTGTAGTCAGTTTGTAAGTTAGTTTGTTACTTACTTATATAAAAATTTTCTTTATA
>JAGDQP010018909.1:6239-35738 GCA_022664845.1 Lepisma saccharinum
GCATTTCATCTTCCACAAATGAAAACATAAATACATACACGCAGAGACACCCATAGAGAGAATGAACGAATACCATGAGGTTTCACTCATATCTATTTGAATGCAAATATTTTGTTTTTCTTTGCCTCTTCACATATTACCCTGATCTCAGATGAAAGGGAGGGTCAAATAGAAGTTCCAATGTTGAGAGTATCGCGTTGAGATGAATGTGCATGAAATATTCTGTAGAAAAAGAACAAAAAATTGTCTTTTACAATATGGAGCTTTCTTTTAGTATTGTTTCACGTGCCTTACAGAGATTATATTATTTCAACAGAAACACGATAAATGTAAATTTTACTCTAGTTGTATCTCACCACATCTGTCTTACAAGTAAACTTTCTGTGAACGGAGAACCAAAATTAATTCTAAAAAATCAGTTAGACTAGTGTGAATTGTAGACTGAGATGGTTGGTGAACAGTGAACGACAAAAGTAAATGGAGGTTGGAGTTATAAGATATAATACTTTTTTCCCTCCAGGAGAATTATTTCAATATACGCCTAATAGTTAGACAACCAACATGACAGTACAAACATGCGGCAGAACATGGAATGCCAGGATATTCCTCCATTTAAAGGAAGAAAGGATGAGACGTTGAGCATCACTTAAAGAACCACGAGATAGATAGGCAGAAATTCCATTCACGTTAAGTTCTAAGAGATAGGAATTAATACAAAGAAAAGGAAAATAATAATATGGACATCATGCAGGAATCTTCATTATGCATTGCAACAGAACTTGTCTCTTTCAAACACACACACACAGATAGAGAGAGACATAGCATGGAAGAAGGCGGAAGAAGAGCGAAAAAGAGGAGAAAAGAAGGAAAGAGGGAAAAATAGTGGACAACATGGATTTAAATGAAATTTTAAGGCTTATGGATACAAAGTCTGCGTCTTTCCCCTTCCCCTCTCTCTATCTCTTGTGTGTTCCTCCCTTTATGGAATAAATCGCTTTTAGTAGCAATCGCGAACATCATTTACAGCGCTTAATTCATTGAACAAAATAATTTGAAATCCAGGCAGGGAATCGAACCAAGAACCTTGAGAATGAGAGTCCCATACGCTGACCACTTAGCTACACAGACCATAAAAATGTGTTGTTAAATCAGCCATTAAACTTGATACTGCCAGCGAGTTACCCCCGTTTCTATTTGAAGTTTATATTTTATTTACGGTCTTTAGGCGTCTATGACTCAGCTCCATAAAAAACATTTGATCTGTGGATTAAGATCAAGCATGAATTACTCCACAATCTTGAGAACTTACTGTTGCACCAACAGATATCTCGGACTAATCCAGGTTTAAAAGAGTGAGCCGGTCGCACCAACAATCCACGCGTGAATGACATCTCGTATTATTGTTATGTAACACACGTGCAGTGTAAATACAACTTCGAAATCCCCGGTTGCAAGCTCCGACCGTGAGTAAGTGGTTAAGCCGTTGGTTTGTTGAGTGAAAGGACCCGGGTTCAAATCTCGGCGGAAACAAGTGATTATTTTATGTTTTTCTTTCAAAATACATTTCTATATGTTCATATTTGTTCTTAATGATTTTTATTTTGCAACTTTCACAGATTATTTTTTAGATTAGTGACCATGGGTTAGGGTAAGTTAAGTAAGGTCAGGTTCGGTAAGGTATCTTTACATCTTCGTTTCTTTCTTTCAAAATACATTTCTATCTGTTCGTGTGAACCTGACCTTACCTAACCTCCGCTAACCCATGGCCACAAAAAATGCAAGAAAACTATTATTAATAATGTGAACACATCGTGACACATTTTGACAAAAATTGGATATTGGGTCACAGGAATAATCCTTGGAAAGGATTCACGAAAGCTGTGGTAAGTGAAAAATTGAACGCAAATTATACGACTCCTCTAAGTTTGTAATGTATACTCGAATTCACAGAAGTCAGATACTCCAAACGGCAACTCCGTGTGCTAATTAACAGGGGGATGAGGGGGTAATCGCCCCTGGGATTCTGCATGTGGGCACACGTATAATGCAAAATATTCGATTTATCACGTTACTTTTTTATCAACAACATACCATCCACCCTGTAAAAATACCTTAACTTGCAACCTTAAAGAGGTTTTCCAGGTTTTGTCCTCAACAAACATAGGCATGATGCCATAAATTTAGGTCCTGGTCTCATACTTCCAGTACCGGGCGGCCGTGGCTTACTGGAACATCTCGGGCATGAATGTTTGTGTGTGTGATTTAAATTTAATTCTAAGAATATCAGTCTATATATGTTAATCAGGTATATCAAATTTAACAAGTAAAAGGCCTCTTAGATTGAACAAAGTTTATAAAAAGTTGTAGAACGTTGGTTTAGCATTCGGTAAGTCCTGGGATCGATTCCAGCAGCCAATCATTCTAACTGATGTTTCCCAAGCTTTTTCCTCAGCCATACCAGGTAAACGCTGTGATGGTGCCTATAAAATAGACCCTGGTCGTCTAGCTTCCAACTTACTCTCCCAACCCTATCTCGGCTTCATCCTCAAATGCCTAAAGGCCTTAAAATATTTTTAAAATAATCCTTCCAGGATCCCTTTACTCCACCCTATCCCGGGCGAACCTTATACTTAAACGACATAAGTGAATTAACACATGCACACAAATCATATACTGTAAATGTAAATATACGAGTATAATATATTGGGTGCCAGGAATAGTCAGGTACCTCCCGCTCATTCTTCATGGTAAGTTCTCAGTGGTAGAACGTTGTCGTAGCATTCGGAAGGTAGTGGATTCGATTCCAGCGCCAGACCAATCTGACTGACATTTCTCCTTCCTCAGTCACACCAGGCAAATGTCGGAATTGCACCTTCAACATGGGCCCTGGATAACACCTTCCCAAATCCTTTCCGCCTTCCCTATCCCGGCCTGTGCCTGTGCCTGAGGTCGGTCCCATTTTTTATCGGAATTTCTTACAGGTCTTGGGACTTTTATGGAAAGAATATAATGAACCAAAGAATTTACCCATAAATGAAGGTGCGATTACTATGCAATGGCCATGACTATGTGAGTAAAAATAGGTAAAGTTATCCCTTGTGCGATACGCACGCCCGGGAGCGGCGTATGGTGGATGTGGAGGTAGCGCTTCACATATTCTTGACCTACGGTACGAAATGAGGTGATGTGGTCAGTTCCACGCTTGACCGCCTTTACCTTCGCAAGGTGACCAGGAGTACCAAGGACACTCTCGTACTTAATTTGATAGGAGGCTGAGTGCACCTCAGAGCGCCAGGCATGGGAACACTGCGAGAAAAAAAATTTCGCACCAAATTTGCGTTATGTTAAAGAAAAAATAAGGAGGATAAACAAAATCCAAGCCAATTTTCTTTCTCAGAATATAAAATTCTGCGACAGAAAGGTTGTTGAGTATTCAAAAGAAAAATATTTTGAAGGAAATTTCCTGCTTTCACATGTTGAGGAGAAACCGAGTGAAAATAAAAGATCAAATGGTGAGAAATTTCAAGTCTCTGTTGCAAGTTCCTCTTGTCAAGTTTCAGGGACAGCCATGGAATTCTTTCTTCATTGTCAGTTTCCCATGGCTTACGCATGACTATCCAGCAACACACACACACACTAACATACAGACACCTACATACCGTCATATAATATGAAGTTGTACAATTTGTACTATCGCTCAAATGTGCATGAAAAAAGAGAGGGGAAAAACGGATACAATGTTGATTTTATGAGGTTTGAAACTACAAAAGAACTGTTAGTTCATCCTTTAAAAATACCATATAATAATACTTGGCTCTCTAATATTCCTAGGATATTCTTTTTGGAATATTAAAAGGATATTCTGGGTTAGAGTTTCAGGAATATTTTGAGAATACCTCCAAAGAATAATTGTTCTCGACATATTCGTAGAATATACTTGGAATATCCCAAAGAATTGTATTAAGATATGTGCGCATTTCGGATATTCAGATATTCGTAGAATATTCTACGTATATACCAAGAATATCGTAGAATATTATTGGGACGTTGGTAGCGTATTCGTAGAATGTATCTGTGCTGTTGAAGAGGCAGAACAATGTTGAAGAAAGTTCCGAGCGTTAAAAATAAATACAAATATGGCGTATCGAGAAATTCTGGTATCAACCCATCTCTAATTATTTTTTTTAATGTCTTTTATTAATTCTAGACTACTAAATATAACAAAAAAATATATATAATACGTTTTTGAAAAAGAACTGTACCGAAAGAAAATAGAATAGGTTATAATTAACATTTGCACGTGTCCATTCTGGTTATAATTAATTAACATTCCCTTCGGTCCTCGACGCTTTTGACTTCTTAGAAAGCAGAACCAAAATCATAGGTTGCAGCCTCTTGCAGAAGTCCAAGTTGGACCCTCGGGTGTGTATGTATATACTATACCCTGGGGAAAATTCCTAATTTGCACCCTGCGTATATTTGAATTCCAACAGCTTTCAAATTGTGTACATGTTTATTAATATTATTATTATTATTAGTAGTAGTAGTATTGCATTATACTTCTAAGGGATCCATTCTTCCAATGCAGAAATTGATGGGAGGGGGCAGGCACGTACCCAGAAACTGGTTTCGGGGGTGTCCGAGGTCTGTCTGGGTGTGAAATTTACGTAAAATATATATATATATACTTTTTGCTTAACAATGATACTAATATGTCACCAAAAACATCTGTATTTTGGTGGACCCTTTTGCGTACGTTCCTGGGGGCACGAAATGACAGGGAACTTACATTCTACAATTATTTAGGAAGGAAGTGTCGTGGTAATGCGACATGGATTCCCTCTTTTACTTAATCATTCAATTATTGATGTTTTTAATTGCTGTTGAAAGTTCTTCATTTTGGTAAAAAGCAAAACAAAAAGAACTAAACTGTTCATATTTAAAATTTCAGAACTTTTTTTTTTTTTTTTTTTTTTTGGAATCATTCTCAGTTAACTTATTCAGATATTCAATCTTTGTGGATGTATTCAATCACTTTTCCAAAAAAAAAAAAGGAACGTGTTACCTGTCAAAATGTCAATGCAACTCTGAGTGCATTAATCTGCGGTTTATTAGTTCCAAATACAAACCTACTTTTGGCAAGAGAGATGGAATTGCAGGGGAAAACCTTTTTTTTTTCCCTCTCACTAAACAATGCTGTTATAATCCACTCACGTAGCACAACAAGCACGACAAAGACCTCGTTAATGCTCTTGACGTATGTGCTCCTCACGCACTCCAAACAAACACAATCACAGAAGCCTTCGAACTCGAGTGTTTTTTTTTTTTTTTTTTAAGAAAAGTCTTGATGTGATAAACTGTCTCCCGAACACTAATATCATATGATGAGTCCAGAAATCAAAGCATAATTATAAATGACATTGGCAAATTAAAAAAGTTCGAGGTTTTATATATAACTCGAACACAAAACTGAATAATAATTGCAATGCGAATTTGCATAAAAGAGAAAATTTCTAAGTATTCTTTCGTTCAATATTTTTTGGGAACTGAAGAGCTCATTCAACCCACTTGCTTGACTTCATGTCTGTAATTACGACGACTGACTTACACCGGTATGATCTCAGCCCTTCATACAAAGGACGAACCCGAACCTAAAAAAAAAAAAAAAAAACATCACTTGCATCCGTATGCTTTGGAGTTCCTCAATTTACAGCAATATTGTATTAACAGAGAGCTTAATTATACAAATTAAATCTCGTTTTTAGTTCTTCATTTGCTTTTAAAGTACATTCTTCCTCTTTTGTTTTGTAGACTGATTCTCATTTCTTCACTGTCTTTTTGAAGACAACACCAATCGCGTCAGTAGTAGCACTCCACACCACAATAACAAAAAAAAAAAAAAACACTCTTACTTCTGCTTACAAATAAATCAATAAATATGAAGAGTAATATTCTTATAACGTCACAACATACATCAAAACAACGAAAACTGTATTGCCAACATTTAAACGCCTTTTTTTTTTTAAATCGAAAAGTGAAGTTCAGTCATTAAACACATTTCTTCAAACACGGTCACAAATACTACAAAGATAACCCTCGTGGTCAGGCGTGAACACCACAAACTTGTGTAAGTACGCGAGTTCGAATCCCTCCGACGACCATCCTGACTGAGGTTTTCCAGCGTTTCTCTTAGTTTCACCAGGCGAATGCCAGGATGGTACCTAAAGTTAGGTCCTGACCCAAACCTTCCCCTATCCTGGCCTAAACCAAAACTGGCTAAAGGCTGTAAATAAATTTTAAAACAAATGATGTATAATTTCACAGAAGGACATTATTATATACTAGAAATCTACCGTACAGAATGGTTGTTGTTTCATTATATTGAAAGGAACTCAGCAAACTCGAGATCACTTAATCCAAAATCTGAAGCCTGTTTCTTCTAAGCCGTTTTTGTTTAAACGTTTCAACGAGAGTGCATCTTATGCAAAACTACTATAACCGGAGGTTGTATCCATTCTATATTCAAAAAGAAAGCAGAACTCTATGTCTCTGAACCCAAATCTGTTAATCCATTTATTTCCTCCCTATCTTTTTTTTTTTTTTTTTTTTTTTTTTGGTCCGCTGAAGATGGTTAACAACTTACTTGGGAGGTTTGTGTAATGTAATAAATTAAATGTTAAGGCAATATCCCTCAGTCTTCTAATTATATGTACAAAATTTAGGCACACCCTGACAAGGAAGAAGTTATGAATAAACAAATGTTGGACACTACACATCCAGGGAAATGAGGATGAAACGGAACAAAATTTAATAAAATATCGGCAGGTTTTCGTAAAGATTCGCTTATTAGAAAGTAAATTAAGACTCTGTATGTATAGATAACTAATTCGTCTAAAACAAGCAGAAAATTCGAAAATAGAACCAGAAACCTTTAGAGTGAACATTATTAAAAGCAAGAGTGGTCCGATTTCCTATATTAGGCAATAGTGGTGTCTGATATTGGAATATGGCACTTAGCATATTTTTAATTTTATTTATATTAATTGATTTAAAGATTTAAACACAGGATTTACATACTTCATAGTACAAATATCAGCACAAATTGATATAGATCGTTTTGAAAAGTCGTACCTTCCCAAATTAGGTAACCTTCCCATATATATGACAACTTACGTCTGTGGATTGCATTGGAAACTTCATAGACTTTCAAAATCAATTAGATAAATAGAGTAAAACCAGATATAAAAACTTTCATTTTAAAAGGAAAAAACGAGTCAAATAATTTCCATACAAATCAATGTACACTTCACCATAGATAGCACCTGTCAACAGCGCTAAGTAAACTTCTGTTATGACGTTTTCTCTAGCCATATTTAAACCTATTTTTAATTAGAAAACACCAACTCATTTTGTAAATTTATTTATTTATTTTTTCTGTAAAAATAACATCAGGACACGATTCCAGTTCCGTACTAAATTCTCAAAAAGTCTGAAAGTAGGAATATTTCTCTAATCACCAGACATTTTTGGATTAGACTTCGCAGATCAAGTTTAACAAAACACGGAAGTTCTGTGTACTGTTCAATACAAATGATAAACGTCGTGAAATGTCTATGTTGTGTTATTTTAATCTACTAAAGTAGCTACATGTGTTAGTCCATTTCAGGGACAAAATCTAAGAATGATATACTTTTATCACCAATGAAGTATTGTCACAAATTTTCCAAAAAAATCATCACTAGAATTAAGACAACCAGTAACTTCAGAGCTACTGAAAAAAAAAAATATTCGTCACTGTTTGGTACCTCTAAGTCAAAATTCTCTTTTCAACACTGATCTACATAAACAAAAAGAAAAGATATCTGACACTCGCATATTTCACTGACACTGGGCAAAGAATTCTTCCATTGCATCCATCATCCGTCTTCTAAAGTTTGGATCTGTTTGGAATGCTTCAACAGCTTCTGCAGATCTATCTTGCTTAATGAATTTATCGAAACCATCTGATGTAGATATATTAACAGCCTTTTCATGGATTGCATCATCCATTAAAATAACAGATAAATATGACATGGAAACAATTCTACCTAAATGTCGGTGTTCTTCGAAACTAGATTTTAATGCTTCCAAAGAAAATTCGGGCACTTCGACATTGCAGTTCTTAAGACAGGTCGTGAATGATTTATAATAGGCGTTCAACAATTGGTGTAAACGTTTGTTGCGGATTTGTGATGTTGTGGAGATATATAGAAACATAGATATATCGTTTGCAGGAGGACAATATTTTATTATTTGATAGTCCACAAGTTTTACACTATCCATTTGCCCATCACTATCATAACGAACAAGCATATTATTCACCCACATATCTCCATGACACATGACATTCATATGTTTTGTTGAAGTTTTTGCCAACTCCCACATGGTGTCCCAGTATTTAAGAATTTTGTCCTCATTTGATTGCACAAAACGCTTGAACTCAGGTACCAACATGGCAAGGGACTTTAAACACCGATAACCGCATTGCAACCACTCATAACATGGGTATCCACTTTGTTTAACAAACATTTTCTCGGATAGATCATACTTCTTGTTCAGTGGTACGCCTAACTTCCTCTCCAACACAACTGAAGCAGCATGAAATTTTGCCAGATGTTCCAATATAACACATAAGTCTTCAAAACCTAAGGCTTTCCTCCGATCGGGAAGAACGTAGTTCTGGATCTTCAAATTTTCCATCACAAGTTGACCCATTTGAGCGTAGTAACACGTAGGTGTTGGAAGGCAAATTTCTGGAACATAATACTTTAAATCCGGAACTATTTTCTTGTAGAACCCAAGCTCTTTCTCAAATGAATTCATCTGCTCCGCAAAACGTCGTTGACTTTCTTGAAGAGGATGCGTTTTCACGAATAAAGACAATTGTTTCTCTTGGTTCTGTTGCAAAACGTTCACAACCAAACTCAAATGAATTCCCAAAAATCCAGAAACAGAACCGATTGGTTCTAATTTGTAGTTTAGAATTGAAAATTCGGTATCTTGAAGATATCTCTTCACACATTTGCTGCACTCCTCCTTGGTAATTACTTCTGGTAATTGTTGTGTTGTATCCATATTACTTAAAATATATCCGACGATGTTCTTGAAAATGGTGTGTTTCGTTTTACTGCTAAAAACAGACTGAAAAGCAGAATTTTCGAGAATGGAATATTTATATTCTTATTTTTCGCAGTGATTTCAGGTTAGGCAATTACGTTGCTACTAAATGTATATACATATATCACTTTTGACAATGAGAAATAAAAGGTATTACGAATTGTCTGGTAAATTTATGTGACCATAGTCATACGGAACGGCAGAAAAAAAATAAGAGAAACTATAATGAATTAGGCATTTCAAATAGGTGACCTTGCTTCCCCCACCTCGGCTGCATGACTATTTGATAGCTTTCCCTGAATTTGTTTCTTTGGTTACCAGGCATGTAAGGTGTATTCTCTGTTTTAGTAACCTTGAGCTTTCACTACAACAAACTTTCTCACGAAATTCTCTTTTAGATTTTAAGATTAAATTTATTTGCACATTTCTTTAGGGCTGACAGTTGTGCAAAGTTCATTTATTGTCACTGCGTTTGCAGAATGCCTTTCCTGACATCTCGCGGCATCTCTTCGTACTAGACGATGAGTCTGAAATACCAAAACTCATTATTTCTGTGTATATCAACAAACTATTAAATCATGAATTGTTTACGAAATACTTAATATGTCTGATGTTTCCCCGGCTGTAGTTGTACTCTATAAACTATGTGATTTATTAAGAATCTGTGACGCAGTACATACGCTGCTCGAGAATAAAATGAAACGCGTGTCTGAAATGTTTCATTCCAGAACAAAAGCGAAGCAAAAGCTGTTAATTGAATGATAAAATATGCACTTTTTGAACACTTCGACCAATATTCCAGTCCCTATTTCAGTAACTTGCAGTTAATATGGGCGGCTATTTTTTTATCACCTCTCTATACGACGTAGATTGTCCTAGCAAAGTGTCAGGGTAGGTTTCGATATGATCTAATTGACGACCTCCTTGTTAGTACAGTGAACTTCAAACTACAAGAAAGTTTGAAACTTCTACAATTATTAAGGACGTATAATACGGATCTTACAGATTACTTCACATCACACCAAAGAGAGTTTTATATGTGATACAACGTATGTTGGTAATACACATGATTTTCACTTTTCAACTGTCTAACAAAATATTGGCAGATTATTGGCGCAAAAGTAAAATTTTGAGAGAGGTTAGAAAATTTGAAAATTGAATTTAAAGGAAAACGAAGACAACAGTTGGCTCGAAAAAATATATATGTTATGTATTTTTGATGGTTCTGTAACCATGAAATTTTTCAGATTTTATAAAGTGGTATAGCATAACCAAAAAATTAAAAAAAATATATTTTTGTCGCTTTTAAGGCGTTTGAAATTCGTTTCTTTAGCTCACAATGGTTCGTGGTGTCCTCAAGTCTTGCAACGTTAATTTAACTCATTTCCCGACGTCATATAATGATGACATTTTGCACAGCGACGTAAGTTGGGTGACAATACAACATTCCATTGTTACTTTCATATATTTCTATGTGTATATATTTTTAAAA
Source organism: Lepisma saccharinum (assembly GCA_022664845.1). Lineage (NCBI taxonomy): Eukaryota > Metazoa > Arthropoda > Insecta > Zygentoma > Lepismatidae > Lepisma > Lepisma saccharinum. The sequence goes on from JAGDQP010018909.1 coordinate 16,888, forward strand.
CATGTGTTAATATTTTGTTATTACAGACTTCTGTACCTTAAAATAAATGCTAGCCTGCACCGAGGCTGGGTTTGTCTGGTAGAAGAACACTTTAGGATTTGAGCCACAAAATATTAGCTTGAGACAAACTATGAACACCGAAAGAACCCGAAAAAATTAATAAACAAGCACTTTCTCAACGGTGCAAATTAACCAGTACAACGCCATCAGTTGAGCACAGAGATTGGAAATAAGACAAGTGACCGGGTTTCTTACGTAACACGTGCATTGTAAATACAAGTTCGAATGCACTGTTTGCCAGCTCGCCTTCGTGGATGATTGGTCAAGACGTCGGGTTCTTGAGTGAAAGGTCTCGGGCTCGAATCCTGCCCGAGACCCAACTTTTTCTTCTTCGTTTCTTTAAAAATGTATTTTTATATGTTCATATTTATTATTTAATAAATAATTTTGTTCATGCATGATTAAAAAGGAAAGAATAGGGGGCGCTCTCATATACAGTCTCTTTATCAATTCTGCGCTTTGCGCGCCCCATGAGTTTATTTTTAATCATGCATGAACAAAATTATTTTTTTTACTTTTTAGCACGAATTCTTTAAGAAAAGAATGCACTTAAAAAAATTTCATTACGACTGACTTGACCGTGAAAATGAACAGCACAGGGATTGGGATCAGATAAAGATAAAATGAATTGTATGTGTACCAAATAGAAAATTGAAAGGTGGAATAGAATATTAACAACACTTTTGTGTATGCCCAACGGTAACAGGGGGCTGCGTCCTCCAGCGGATCCGCCGCTCAGCTCCCTTCGGACGCACCATGCCCTCCTTGCACACCTCGCTCGATGTGCATCCAGATACAACCTAGCTTTCAGTAGCAATTAGTTATTTATACACATCCTGGCAATTATTAAATAATAAATATGAACATATAAAATTATATTTTTAAACAAACAAAGAAAAAAGTTTGGTCTCGGGCGGGATTCGAACCCGAGACCTTTCACTCAACGTCTTGACCTGTCAACCACGAAGGTGACCTGGCAAACAGTGCATTCGAACTTGTATTTACAGTGCACATGTTACATAAGAAACCCGGTCACGTGTCTCATTTCCAATCTCTGTGTTCAACTGATGTCGTTATCCTGATTAATTTGCACCGTTGAGGAGGTACTTTTCATTATTTTTTTTCGGATTATTTGCGTGTTCATACCTTTTCTCAAGCTAATATTTTGTGGCTCAAATCATAAAGTGTTCTGCAGCCAGACAAACCCAGCCTCGGTGCAGTCTAGTATGTATTTTAAAGTGCAGAAGTCTGTAATAACAAAATATTAACATATGTTTTAAATATATATACACATAGAAATATATGAAAGTAACAATGGAATGTTGTATTGTCACCTAATGACAATAAAATGTCATCATTATATGACGTCGGGAAATGAGTTAAATTAACGTTGCAAGATTTGAGGACACCACAAACCATTGTGAGCTGAAGAAACGAATTTCAAAGGCCTTAAAAGCGACAAAAATGCTGCTTATTATTATTTTTTGGTTATGTTCTACCACTTTTAAAAAATCTGAAAAATTTCATGGTTATAGAACCACTAAAAATACATAACATATAATTTTTTTTCAAGCCAACTGTTGTCTTCGTTTCTTTTAAATTCGATTTTCAAATTTTCTAACCTTTCTCAAAATTTTACTTTTGGGACAACAAATCTAAAAAAAAAAAAATCTTATAGATCTTGAAACAATCTTCAATTTTTTAAAAAACAGGTCACGGTATGTGCAAATCGGACCAAGAAATCGCTAAACTACAAAAAAAAAACACTTTAATTTATTTTGAGGTTAGGTTAGCATCTTTTCAGCTGAAATTTGATGGAGAGCCATCCTTTTTGATGCTGAATATGGCAGTATTTTTTTAATCACGATTCCTTCCAAGGCACTTTTCACCATCTTAGCGAACTTTTTTTTACTGCGGCGATGAACTTGCGAGTTCCGCAAGCCACAGAGTTAGTTAGTTAGTTAGTTTAGTTAGCCTGATAGGTCCTTTATTGTCTTTATGTCTATTATTGTGCGTTTGGCAACACTATATCTTACGCTACCAGAACGTCACTTACTTCGTTGATAATCGTTACCATGACAACTCGGATATTGCAAGAAAGAGAAATGTAAGTGAATTTATAGAGAACTTCATTTCTTTGCAATGAAGATGTGAGTCGAAATTAAATTCAGCAGAGGCTTCAAGCACATGTTGGTCAGTTGCGTCTCTCACGTTCATCCGTGTTTGAGTGGTATAAAGCGTTCAAATAGGGCAGACAAATCGCCGACGGCAGACCATATAATGCAAGACCGGCACACGGCTGTTAATGACGGAATGATAAAGCAGGTATTTGAGTTCATACGTGACAACAGGAGGATTAGTGAAAGTGATCTAAGCTCTGTACTAAGCGTTAGAGATCTCTTGAAGAATTTCTTTAAGTCAGCGCTGAGAGAGAAGAAAGCAGGACTCCTCAACAGTGGGATATATCTTCTCGAAGATAACGCTACACCCCAAATACATAAAATAACCGTGGGAACATTGACAGAATTGGCGTTGTAGTATACCCTCCTTACAACCCTGATATGTCTCCATGTGGATATCACATATTTTATTCATTAAATGAATTTGGGATTAAGAAGTACAGATCAGATAAAGAGGTGAAAAGAGTCGTCATGACATGGTGTAAACAAAGGTTTTTTTTTTACGAAACTCGGATCCGAAACCTTACCCCGATAGTAGCATACGCTTGATTCAAACTTATTGCAAGCTTGCCATGTCGAGTGTAAAAATTTACATCAAGCTTACATCAAACTTATTATGGAAAGTCTGGCAGCTTAAATCAAGCTTGAATTATACTTAATAGTAATCAAAACAAGATTTCTGCAAGCTTGCCACATCAAGCATGAAACAGGCTTACCATCATATTATTGGCCAAATATACCAGAACAACTGTCTATGTTAAGCTTGAATCAGACTTGCAAACTGAGTATAGTCAATTTTAAACTTCAATCAAGCTTGTTACGTCAATCATAACTACACAAGTGAAAATAAAAATAAAATCAAGCTTGTAATAAGCTTGCCTGTTATGTGGATCCAGGATAATTGAGAAAATGTATTGATCATGACGGAGCAATATATATAAATTCTCATTTGAAATGGATCTCGTTTGTATATCTACATATTGCATTTGATAAAAGTTTTGATTGGGTAGAATAATGTTTCATGGAATTTTTCATGACATTTTGGTCTTTTAATCTAATTTTTATAGCCTGTGTTCCAAGTTTTCCTCTACCTGTAAAAATTTGTTTAGTTTTTGCATAAGTGTTGCAAGTCGCTTCGTTCTTTGACGTAACTTGGAAAAGCTATAAATGATTCATTTTATTTATTAAGTTTATGCTGTTTTAAAAGAAATCTAAATTTTATGTTGTTATAATGCATCAGTCTAGAACAACTTTAAAGAGAAAATACAATACCAACATATCTAAATCATTCACTTACTAATATAGTTTGAAGTTCAAAGCGACTTTTTCCTGAGCCATAAGGAATTCAAACTTTTCCAATCTACCCCGATTGTTTGTGTTTAAAATAAGAAGATGGTCTTCTTTTATCCTTTTGCTCTCGGAAGAATGATCAGCGGGGAACGTAATCTCTCAGATATCTGATGGACTAATCCAATCTATAGAATGTAAATTTTAAATTATTAATGAATCAATGGAATAAGAACTCAATTATTATTCTTTATTCTGACTCCGCTGTAAGGTTTTGTTAACAATTCGCTCACTTCCATGGCAACGAAGTTTCGATCATTGCCGAGAGATGTCAGGATTTTACCAGGTTCACTGCAAGAGACTCAACTATCTATTACATCCTTTTGCCAATAGATGGCACCATTTATCAATCTATTGAAGTACCCCTTCTGTAGATATGCGTCCCAAGTAATAATGACAATGCCTTCGTTTTTATGAATTCGTCATGAATTTCTGTTAATTTGTCTGTGCATTGAAGCTTCTACCTATCTCGTACTTAATCACAGACGAACTTCTTTTTTTTTTGGTGGGGGGAGACAAAGTTAGGATTTAAACTTTTCCCATTATCATCTCGAAATAAGAAGAGTAGAGATAATGTTAAAATAACTGATGCAGGAAAAAAAAATCTGAGTAGGCTTACTGGCTCCCAGACCGGAACGAATATTATCCATATTTTAGTACTAAGTTTCATTTTCTATTTGTACTGCAAACTAGCCTAACTTTATGTAAAATTATTGGGCGTAGAGGGTGGACCAGTTATCGTAAACCTTCCCCTAATAATATTAAAATTTATCAAAAAGCTACTCATTTCTCATCATTATTTAATATTAATAATAGGGTTGCCATCCGTCCCGATTTTGTCGGGATTGTCCATTCTTTTCGAAAAGTGTTCCGCGTCCATTACGAAAAGCGTTCCGCGTCTTTCACATTTTAGCTACTAGTTATAGAAAAATGCATTAGAAGGCAGAAATTTCGGAAAATCCTTTCACCTTTCTTTGAATATTGGTCTTTAGTGGTCGAGTCAGTTTTATTATTCTTGTGTTTGTAATGCTGGTAGCTTTCAAAAATATATAGTCTATTTTGTGTTGTTAACAATGAGTTTAGATAACAGCATTGTCAGGTCTTCAGACTTATTTGTATATCTGCACATTTCAGACTTTTTATATGATATACAGATATTTCATATTATTTCATCAGTAACTTATTTCTTGTGCTTCCTTTCGTTTTGGCATTCCGCATAATCAACATGTGTCCGGCCAATTTAAAGTTTCTAGCCCCTCCTTTAGAATATGTGGTTCATAATTTAAAAACACTTTTAATTTACAATTTTAATTGCAATGTCTTTTATGTTCATTTGAAGTCGTACAGGCAGCGACGTCACCAGGAAAAAAGGGAGAATATTTCACTCCAAAGAATCTCGGACTCACATGAGTTTATGACACAATTATGTATAAAATAAAAATACTGATAAAACTGAGTGTTACAAGGGTTTCTAGGATACATTTTCGGGGGTTTCACCACCCCCTTACGCAGACCTCTCATTTTTCGCTAGTCAGTACTGTTTTACTATATGCGTCCAGTAACAGGCACTATAACGTCAGGTAGACTGCTTACTGAACGTATTGTTCCGTTCACTAAATACCTTTAACTAAATATGTTCAGTGGCCATAGCCGAACGTTCGGCAGGTTCATCTGGAACTATACGTTTGACTGCCTGCAACTGAACGTTCAGTGACCTTTTCTCTGTGTGCACCGAATGGTTCTAATTTATAGTTTAGAACTGGAAACTCAGTATCTTGAAGATACCTCTTCACACATTTGTTGCACTATTCCTTGGTAATTACTACTGGTAACGTCTGGTAGACTGTTACTATGTTCTGTAACAAGATGGTTTATGTTCTGTTGACAACTATTAAAAATGAAGATCAGAACTTTTAAAACTTTATTTGCCTATTATGTTTGTGCTGGTTTTTGAACCTGAGAAAGTAATCCTACACCGGTTTCCATGGGGGATAATTCTTTGGCAACATTCTCCACTGGCAACCGATTAGCCAATTAAATGGGTAATAATTATGTCATTTCCAACAATGAGTAATAAAAGATATTAAGCTATGTTGAATTATATAAAACATACAAACTGTCTGACAAGTTATGTATATATTCATAGCCACGTGGAATCGCTAACTCTAAAAACATTCCAAATGAGATATTCTTCACAGAGGTGACTTTTATTCGCACTTATCAAAGGTCATTTCTGGGGACAATTTCCTTGTGCACTTACGATTACATTACGTACTTATTTGGTTTCTTACTGTTACGCATGTATTGCGTATTTTCTGTTACACTGACCTTGAACTTTTACTATAAAACTTTCTCATCATTTTGCTCTGCCTTCGCGATTATCTTTATTTGCATTTCTTCCTGCGGTTGTCACTTCTCTTCTGTTTGCTTATTGTCATTGTGTTCACTTAAAGTTTCTCCTTGACCTCTGATGACTTTCGTTTCATGACTTTCTAGACTATCTGCCGGTGATATAAAGAAACTTATATTTCTTCTGTAAGCAGCTACTAGCTATTAAATAAAAATTTGCTTAAAAATTACTTTATGGTTAATGATGTCTGATGTTCGTATCATACGGGGTAATTCAATGCACCATCAGGTTTATTGGAATAGGACTGAATAATCTTTTTTTCTAATTACAAGAGTCTCTGTTAAAACTCAAGCTTGTCAACTATATTTTGATGGAATAATGAATGCAATAAAATTAATATTTTACTCTTTCATCTCAAAGCAAAAATTGGCACACACCTTTGCCAATGTCGTTTTTGAAACACTCTCCTTGACATGATCCACTAGTAAACAATGAACACAGGAATCAGAGAGGTGTAGTTTAAACGTACAATAAAAGTGCACACCTCCTCAGTGTTCTCACAGAAACATTTCACTCATACGTACTAAGGATGTAAAAATTACCAGGTCTGTTTTTTTTCAAAAGGAGGACAACTTGTCTAAAAAACGGAGGACAATTGATAACAAAGGAGGACATTTGATATAGACCTATTAGAAGATAATTTCACTTTAATAAATTCTTTACAAGTTAAAAAACACGAAATAACGGTAGTCATACTATCTGTTGGGATTCATTACGGAAATAATTTATACAATCAACATGAATAACAAATCAATTAATAATAGAAACCCAAAATATTATTTATTATTACACATTAATACGAAAAAGTTTTACTTCCAAGTGCCATTTATTCTTTATTTATTAATTTCCTGGTATCCATATTACGGGCAAAATTTACAGCTCAGAAAGTACCACATACATATACCAAATTTCAATACCATTGCTAGTTATTAGCTTTTTCATATTTTTGGTTCTAAGACATTTTTCTCAGTAATGGATTCAAAACCAAATATTATGGAACTCGAAACAATTTAGATGTTTGAAATTGTACTTTACCGTGATCAGTCCTTAAACCGACTCTATCGATAGCCTATTTCGTTCGTCTGTCCATTGGGCACTAATTAGTGAAAAATCTCTTTCAATGCTTGAGTTGGAACCAGGAATAGCAAAGTAGAACTCACGTATCTTCAAATGTTCACGGAAGGTAGCCAGACTTTTGGAATTTTCAAAAAACTTAACCCATTGCACATCCATTAGTTGGTCAAAATACTTTGCCCACCCAAATTTTTTTTCAAACATTGAAATTCATCAAAGATTTTGCCATCATCAATAGACACACCTCGATTCTGCAAGAAATTAAGACTTGGCAACAAGTCATCAAACTTGATGTCAAGTTTCTCCTTTTCAAATAACACCCATTCGAAGCAGCTAAATTCATCCAGAGGGGAGGACCATTCTTTTTAGATATTCAGAGCAGGAACCATAAAGAAGCATAACTTCCTGAAGAAACCGATCACAGTCGTCATCCAAACCGTCTTCTCTGAGAGTAGAAAGTAAACTTCTTACTTTAAGAGGAATGAAGTTCTCCTTTAGCCTAGTTTCCAACATATCCCGAACTGATTTTACCAATCGTATCACCTCCAACACTGAATTTTCGTTTTTTTTGCAAACCTTCAAGTTTATTCTGGAAAACTGAAATTGATGAATGAATGAACCACAAATACACTTCAGCCAGTTCGTCGTCAAAAAAACTGCTTGATGATCTTTGGTACTTGTTGCTGGGACTGAAAATATATGATTTCAGAGCAGGAAATAACTTGATCACTCTATCTACAGCAGGGAATAGGCTTAACCATATTGTTTTACAGTGGTGAAGAAAATGTTTGTACTCAATTTCAACAAAGTCACAAAATTCTTTCAGGGTTTCTGTGCGCACTGTGTATTTTGAGAAATAACAGCAAAGTTTCATAATAATAATTTCTATATCATGCTTTAATTGATCACAACCATGGTGCACGCAGTTATGAACAGTGTGCGCAGGGCAGCCAACTCCAACTAAGTTGTCATTTTCTAATTCAATCTTCAATGTCGAAGAAACATTTGCACCAGGCTTTCTGAACAGTTCCCCAAAATTCACATTAGCATTGTCACCACTGAAAGCAACACATTTGGAGGTTAGGTTATACTTCTTGAGAGTCTCGCAAATCAAACTGCTTACAGTATCAGTTTTCATTTGATGCTGTTTTGAGTTCAATAAGTTTTCTTTGAACGCTACCATTTTTCCAGTCAGAGTCCTGGATAAGCACAGGATATAACTTGATCGATCCATGATTGCTTGCATCTATTGACACCCCCAAAACAAGAAATATCACCCAAAGCTTTAATAAGAACATCAGTAGCATGGGGAGCAATCACATTGTTTATTATTGCTTCTGTTTTAGTTCTAGCACTTTGATATTTCTAAGAAATCTCTGGTTCATCAAACATTACAAAAGACAATGTACTTAAAATCTCCTTGTACAAAAGCACACAAAAACTTCACCAGAAATTAACTTTATATAAACGTATGTGAACGTTATGTAAACCTACTGAAAACTTGTGGGCTTTTGTGAGCTCAAAGTGTCTTTTCATTGGCTTCTTAGTTCTTACATATAGTGCATATTTTGCACAAATTAAGTTCATATTTACTAAAGTTCACAATATCCAGAGCACATTTTCTTTAGTACATTTGTCGCCATTAAATGAGCATTTTGTTCATAAATGGTATCAGCATACCAAAAGTTCTTATCTTGTACACTAAAAATGTGGTGTAGTTCATATCAATTTCACGAAATTTTAATATATTATGCACTAAAAACGTGGTAAAACTGAAACATATTGTGTACTTTTTCATGACATATTGTACACTTTAAGTGTGCGTTGATACTCACTGCGTATATTCTTACGCCAAATGTATATGAATAAGCCAGTCAAGCAGTTCTTCGCATCTATAAACATGGTTGTTAGAATACCAAGGTTACAAGAAATATTCGTAGAACTTGAATATTACAGGACGTGAGTTCATTGGACATTTGATAAGTAAATATGTGCTTGAGGAAATAGCCTCTGCAATTATTCTACTAAGCTCAGACAAGAATTAACTCCTTAACAGTGTCCTTAGAAAGGTTAGTTGTCTAAAATTTATATTCCTGGAAAAATTTCGTGACATAAACATTGTCTTCGGATAATTAGGTAAAACTGTGGTAGTGATGTGCATGTTTGCATGGTTGTTCTTTTATTCTATTTACAACCCATCAACTAATTCAAAATAACCCTCCATTGTTTCGGAGTTAGTAACAATATCAATATATCTTCTGAATGTCTACACGTTTTGTATTTGTGCAGCATCCAACGGGGGGTATAAATACCGTAATAGTCAACCTTCAGTTTCCTCATAGTTGCAGGCTTTACATGAACGTTACCATGGATACAACTCAGCAATTATCAAAACTAATTACCAACCGAGACTGTTACAAATGTGTGAAAAGATACCTCCAGGATACCGAGTTCACAATTTTAAACTACAAATTAGAATCACCTGGTTCAGTTTCTGGACTTCTTGGAGTTTGTTTAAACTTAAATATCAATATTCTGCACCAGAATCAACAGAAACGAATACACTTATTTGTGAAAACCGATCCAGTGCAAGAGAGTCAGAAACGTTTTACTGATGGAATTGGTTCGTCTGAAAGGGAACTTCAATTCTATAAGAAAATAGTTCCGGATTTAAAATATTACGTTCCAGAAATTTCTTTACCAATGCCTACGTGTTACTACGCTCAAATAGGTCAACTTGTAATGAACAATCTGAGGATGCAAAACTATGTCCTTCCCGATAAGAAGCGAGCCTTGGGTTTTGAGGAGTGTTCAGTCATATTGGAACACCTGGCAAGATTTCACGCTGCTTCAGTTGTGCTGGAGAAACGGTTAGGAATACCATTGAATGAGAGGTATAATTTAACAGAGAATATGTTTGTTAACAGAACTGGTTATCCGCTATGTGAATGGTTAAAGTGTGGTTTCCGATGTTTAAAGTCTCTTGTTACGTTGGTGCCCGAATTTCAACAATTAATGGAAACTGAAGAAGATAAAATTCTTCAAGTTTGGAACACAGTTTTTGAGTTGGCAGAAACCTCTAACAAATACACAAATGTGATATGTCATGGTGATTTGTACGTGAATAATATATGTGTGCGGTATGATAGTGATTGTGAACGTATCAATAGTGTGAGATTTGTAGATTTTCAACTTACAAAATATTGTCCTCCTGCAAACGACATTTCTATGTTTCTACATCTCAGCTCATCGTCACACGTACGGGACAAATATATGGATGAATTACTTAGTGTTTACCACTGTGCGTTTACAAAAGTGCTCAGTGAATGTCAGGTAAATATACCTGAATTTTCTTTACAAGCTTTCAAATCTAGTTTCGAAAAACATAGAAATTTAGGTCGCATTGCAGCGATTGTTTATCTACCAATAGTTCTGCTGGATAGTACAAAATTTGAAGAAGTTGTTGACGTCACTTCTGTGGATGGTATTGAAAAATTTCTTACACAGGATAGATCAGTGACGGTTATGGAAACCATGCAATCAGATATAAATTACAGACGGCGTGTGTTGGATGCAATACAAGACTTTTTTACACTCTGCAAATGATGTCAATTTTCATCAGATTTATTACCATGTTAAGGACTTTTAAATTCTACTTTGCACTCCTTGTAGGCTTTCATCTCGGCTACTAAATCGAATTCTGTCTGTTCTATGTAAGTACTGTGAACGGTATGTGTGTAATATTTTACTTTCCACAGCTAACAGGCAAAACGTGCGAAAAGAACAATAATTATCCTGTATAACTTAGTGTGGCCTTCTGTTGGTGACGTCATTTCTAAAGCACCAGGCCTTTTATTTTAGGTGGCTTTGGTTAAATAAAAATATTGGTTTACAATCATTATATGAAGTTATAAAATACTGTATTTTGCTGATAGGATTGTGAAGAAATATATATATAAGTATATTGTTCATTTTCAAATTTGTGTGGTTACTAAGTTTTATTTCAGTGCAAGCTATGTAGAATTAAGGAGTACATGGGAAGAACGGGGATGTCCAAGAAAGGTGATTTCTCGTAAAAGGCATTTTAAAGTCAAACTCTCACATTTACTTCTTACATTTAATATTTTTTAAAAAAACTTCTACAACTTGTGGATTACTTGCGTTTTTTGGTTTCAAACTTTCATAGCGATTAGGTGTCATTGTGTTACAAGTTCAAATTCATTTTTTTTAATGGACATCCTCCTTTTCTTCTCTGTAATCTTCAGTGAATGATAGTATTGAATTGTGATTAATGTCTCTAACGAACTTCTGAGCTGCGAGGGAAGGGGCGCATGTTTTGATTTTACACCCAGAGAAACACAACATAACCCAATTCTAAATTTTCATTGGCTGATTTTTTTGCTTGACATCACTGTTTTACTGTGACTGTTAAGAGTCGTTCCTTCCCTGTTGCACGTTCCGGTTCCAGAGATTATTCAAAAGCCATATTAGCTCACCTTAATTTTGATAAAAAGATGTAGATGTGAAAGAGGAAATAAATATTTGTGGAAAGAGACAAATAGAAATTAGAGTACGATCTACAATAAAAAATACGTACAAGAGAATATGGGAAACTTTGGCTAAATCAATTTCAAATCTTGAATTATGTAGTTTACCAATTGAATCAGATAAAACTTAATTATATAGGGAGTAACAGCATTACTAATTGGAGCGAGGGCTTACAAATAATGGAAATCAGTTTATTTCAATGGTACTATGCAATATCTTGTACTTGGACTGAACGAAAAGGTAAACACATGGGTTCTGCCAGGATTTTAAGTTTGGGGTGCAGTAGGGGTAAGCCAAAGTTAGTGGGGTGTAAGTAGAATTTACAGGGTTTCTATAGATTTTTAACTGTTAAAATTTCAAAGGTGGGATGTGCGCTCAATGATTTGCAGGTAAAGCTTAGTTAAAATGAGCCACAAAATTAAAAGTTACAGAAGTACAGATTTGTAACATTTGCTGAAGTGTATGAATCGCAAATGAAAACACAAGCTTCAGTTAGGGAAGTGTAACATGAGACTGAAAAAAGTTGAAAGTATGGAGAACTATTAGGCTGCTCACTTGTTGCGGTCGAGCACATGAAGTAAGTTTTAAACGTGACGTCCGTCGTTTATAATATTTAAAAAATCTAACTTTAACTCACGTGTCTGTAGCTGTTGCTTGCTCGACATTGAGTCCATGATTTTTGTAGTAAACTATGTGTTATTCATAACGCTACTGTTCATCAATTCGAGTGTACTTTTAAAGAAATATAAATGACACATGGCTTTTCGTAACAAGATTTGATTTTGCTGGCTTTTGTTAAGTGCCTATGCCATGTGTGTTTGAAAAAGTGACGTGGAGCGTAGATATGACACAATACTTGGCTGACCTAATCAAGACTTTATTGTTATCAACAGATACAAACATTGCGGCTATTGGAATGTCTTCGTGTTATGAATAATTATGGGCACTAGAAAAATAAAACAGCGGGAGGAAAGTAAAATACAAGTTTTATTGGGCATTCGCTAGACAGGGTTTTCATATTTTAGCGTTTTTGGGGTTCACTTTACTTTATGACCCACAAAATGTAAAATTTACAGAATAATTGTAACATTTCCAACTTGAGTATAAAACAAAAAATTTGAATCATATAATTGTGAAATAAAAGTGAAAGAGTGAGAGGTAAATAGAGACTCTTTTCGCGTTGGTGAAAACACATTCAGAGTTTTTTAAAGCAAAGAACATAGTGTATAATGAAAACGAAAACATCGATCCTGGCTTTTAACTAATCCCGCTTCGTCCGCTCGAGATACTATCAGGTTGTTTTTTTTTATTACAACAACATACAGATGCTTATCAGAATAATGGAAACACCTGTAGTTGGCAACACGTCAGATGTATGGGTTGGCAGTGGTGTCGTGGCGACCGCAGCGCCGGACTGCTGGTGGTGGTGTGTTAGGTCGGTCTCCATACTACGTCAGGCGTCGTGGAACAGGAGTGTGCAGTGGCTGCAGCAGACGGAGGTAGTGTAAAATGGGAGACCTCTCAGAGTTTCAACGAGGGCAAATTGTTGGTGCGCGATTATGTGGAGTGAGTGTGACGGCAGTGGCTAGTGTGTTAGGTGTGTCGCCAGGGACAGTGTCGAAGGTGATGACGGCCTACACAACACACGGGAAAACCACATCGGGGAAGCGGAACAGTGGGCGGAAGAAAAGCATCAGTGACAGGGCACGCCGGGTATTAAAGCGCATTGTCACGCGGAACCGTCGTGCCACTGCGGCGCAAGTGACGGAGGAACTCAATCAGCACCTCCCCCAACCTGTTTCGACAATCACAGTCCGCCGCGAATTACATGACATGAACTTACGGGGTCGTGTTGCACGGGCCAAACCTCTCATCAGGGACCAGAACGCTTTAGCACGCCGCAAATGGTGCTGCGACCATGCAACTTGGACCGTTGACGACTGGAAACGTGTGGTATGGTCGGATGAGTCACCATTCACCCTATTCCAAACCACGGGCCGTGTTTATGTGTGGAGAACGCCCAAAGAAGCGTATGATCTGCAGTGTCTCCGCCCAACTGTGAAACATGGCGGCGGCACGGTGATGCTGTGGGCCGCAATATCATGGTTTTCATTGGGTCCTGTGGTCACACTTCGCGGACGCATCACTGCCAACGATTATGTCGCAATTTTAGGAGACCACTTGCATCCTATGGTCCGGATGTTGTTCCCGGACAATGACGCCATATTCCAGGATGATAATGCACCCATTCACACAGCTGGAGTTGTTGCAGCGTGGTTTGAGGAACATCGGGATGAAGTTCAACACCTCCCCTGGCCCGCCCAATCCCCAGATCTCAACATAATTGAACATCTGTGGTCCATCTTGGAAACACGACTCCGGCGACGATTTCCACCTCCATCCTCTCTCACAGAACTGGCCGATGCCCTGCACGAGGAATGGTGTAATATTCCACTTGCTACCATTCACGACCTCTATGCCTCCATCCCACGTCGCATCAAGGCTGTTCTGAAGGCGAAAGGTGGCCCGACACCATATTCATCTGGTAAGTTGCACTTTCGTTCAGGTGTTTCCATTATTCTGATAAGCATCTGTATGTGTCATTGATAATACGAAATGCCGTCATAAATATTTCTCTGCATGTTTATTATGTGTTGATCAATTTGAGTGCGTATTTAACGAAATGATAAGGAGATATCTTTTACGCAGCACGTTTAGGGATTACTGGTTGTCACTAGGTATTTATAGAAGTTTCTGTGATAATTATTTGCAAAGGAATAAGTGGTTCAATGTCTGGCGGAAGCTGCAGGCTATAACGTATTATTCGAGTTTTTTTAAAATTATATTTCTCTTTGGGCACTAGATCCACAAAAGGAAGAACTTTCGTTATACTAATTCCCTACTACTGTTGCCATCTGATGGCTGTTCAATTACTCTGTGGTTATCTCCATACCTATGTTGCAGATTCGTTGCATAGACTTCATTGATGTTAATTCCTCCGAAATTTCACAATCTAAATGCATCCATGCAATGCGAGCGGCCATTACGTATATTCGCGCACGTCTTTAAGAGACTTTTGCTGCTCTCACACCTCGATATAGGACAGGAGAATATTCACAAAGTAATGTCAAAACAGCGACGACGGGTTAGTTAAAGTAAGGTTAGGTCAAATCCATTGCATCTTCCCATCATCTTATCGGACACTTCCTAATCCCCTACCTTAGGAAGTACTTTTCGCTAATGTAAGTAGTTCCTTCTTCTGTCATCCTTTCTGCTTTATAGTACATTAATTCTAATCGGGAATCTTTTCATTTTCCAATACTCTTCAACTCCACATTCCCTTAACCATATGATTTCTTCTGTAACTTTTACCTATTAGTTGAACCATCTACGGAACTTAATCCCTTATTTAAATAATAATATCATAATTATCATTACTACGAGTAACATTTCTTTCATATAATGTAATTTCAATGTCGCTCAGAGGAATATAGGAATATAACACAAGGGAGAGAAAAAATTATGTGTGCATACACTCTATATAATGTATGTACAATGTATTCTTTTAGAGATAAACGTATCAGTTCACTGATTTATTATATACTGACAGGTTATTTACTAACTTATATTATTGTATTTTGCATACCGTTTGGCAGTTCGTGTAGTGGTAAAACAATCAATCCTGACCACTAACTCTCCTTTGCCGCTCTGCAGTATTATCTGTTTCGTAAAGACTGTCAGTTGTATCCGCCTTTGGGTCATAACCCTACAATTGTATACATAAGTGAAAACGGTTAGTACTTAAAAAGAACAATCGAACCTGACCACTAACCTACACTCGCTCACTCGGCGTTACTGTACTTTTCGTAAACAGTACCCGTGGGACCTGCCTTTGAGATGTAAAATAAACCTTTTCCTAGAATCCCAAGACAAAAACAGTGAACACTGGAGTGTAGTAATAAGTTTCACAGTATTCAGGCCTGAGATTGTACTTCTTTTCTTGTCCTGACCCTGGCATATAGTGCTTGCCCTGATCCAGTTGGGGAAATATAGCAACAATAGGCCCAGGCCCGACAAGAACCCGAGAAGTTTTGGCAACCAAAGCCCATGCAGACCTCTAATATACAAGTCTAGCGTTCTTATTAAGCTGATTAATGATCAGAAACTTGTTCATCAAAACTATTATTATTTACATTTTTAAAACATTGAAAAGTGACAAGAGACAAGAAAAAAAATAATGAGTAAATACTTCATTTTCTCTTGTGTTCAAGTAAATAATTGAATCTATTTATTGACTTTAGGCATCTAAGTCTCAGGCCGGGATAGGGGAGGCACAACGATGTGCAAAGGCATAGGCTCTAGCCTTATCGAAGGTACAATCCCGGCATTTGTCTGTTGAGACTGAGGAAAACTTCAGTGAGGATGGCCGGCCGGAGCAGGGTTCGTGCTCACGCTCGACCTAACCAATGCTGCTTGGCTGGTAAACACGCTACCCCTAAATTTTCGTATGTTGTGACAGTTATGTTTGTTAATTTTTGGATAAAGAATGCAATTATTTTTCATTATGTTTTCTTACTTCTTGATTAAATTCAAGATGTTTTACCGATCTTTTGAATAAATTGTAAATTTATTTTAATCTGGCCCAGGCCAGGGCTCAAAAGTTTTGCCATAATCCGGTCAAGCTGGGCCAGACCTTAATTTCACCCCTGACAGTATATATTTATAAGCGGTCGAGCGAAGATAGTGGAGCAGCATCTATAAAATGTTTTTATAGTCGCAGCACTTAAGTTGTGCGGTAATGGCGAGGGGAAGAACAATTTTTATGAATAAATTATATTTACCATTGCACTATCTGACTCCCATTTGCACTATCTGCACGGAGTTCTGCTCTGCATATAAATAAACCCTAAATTATAGCAGATTGTCACGTATTGTAAAGTATTATTTTACTCCATCTTATGATAAATGTTAAGTCCGTGTTAAATTCTGTATGTCAAGTAGTTCAGTTGATGTGAAATTCCTGAAAGCCATTTTTTCACGAACTTAACACTCGCGTTATCCACAACGGAATGACTTTGATTTTATTCTAAGACAGTTCCGGTTCACAGACTACTCAAAATATGTCACCGTTTACTGTTAACAATCAATTGCAAAACAGGATTCGCTCCCGTTGTGATTTTTCGGGCGTAAAATCAAAACATGCGATCGGGACGTACAGTGTCTATTAAAGTGAACTCTGAACCGAAATTCGCTTTAATGGACCACTATCGGATTTGAACTTGTGCAAAAAGCGAGCGTAGTAATCATTTGGCCATCCGGGAATCAATAGTAACAGTAGCTGTAATTATAATCTACGTGGTGGACAATCAATAAAGAATGCCCTGCCCTTCTTCCACAGGTGCTAGCTTACTGATGTTTGGCACACATCTTACTTCTTTCCTACGTAGCCACCACGAAAATTCACACAGTTTTACCACCGGTGGATGATAAAACTTTGGTAAACTTTATTGTTATATAGGTCAGTCTAGTAGCTTTGGACTTCAGCCAGTCACGATTCGCCTTTTAGTCATTAAAATCCACACCCATGCCTCTGCCGGACCCTTGGAGTCGTTGGCCTCCCGCCTTAGACCGCACGGCTACCCGGCCGACACCGGTGGATAAGGCCACGGATCGTTTTTGCACCTTGAACCATGATTCCGTTGCAGAAATCAGTGTCTCATCGTCAGGAACATGGCTTCCTCGAGAAAATGATTTAAGGATAGGGAATTAGAAGAAGTCTGATGATACTAGATTGGGTGAGTAGGCTGGGTGGGGTATAAGTTCATAGCCACAAGTGACTGCTGTTTCCCTGGCAACAACTGAATTGTGGACAGCGGCATCGTCATGCAGCAATCTGACACAACGGGGCAGCATTTCACGACTTCATCTCTTGTTATTCTACATCTCTTGTAGACTACACTAACCTTAACCTCCTGTTACAATCATGCACAGGTACCTAGTAATTTTCCATCATTATTAATGACTCCACTCTTGCAATCGTGATGTCATCAATGGCTGAATCAGGACGAGCTGGAATAAGCGCAGATTCCACCAATGTCTACCACATCTAAAATGTCTGTGCCAGTGCTTTACAATGGAATGTGATCCATTTCCTCCTGGATTTCCTTAGGATATTTGCCATTGAGAAACAGGTACTGGATTACTGCTCTGACTTCAGTCTTGTCCATTATGCTGCATCGTCACACATTTTTATCTCTAACAGAAAATCAAAATGAGCTACAAGACTACTTTACTACAATTAGTACAGATACATGTATGATGCTACACATCAAATTTCATCCGTCTGTGGCTATTACATATAGTTCAGGGTGATTCTTTATTGAACCACCCTCGTATATTACAAATAAATAAACATTGTACATTTTCTATTATTTTAATATAATAAGAGTTATTGAAAATTCGCTTCCACAAACATTAACATGGTTCTCCATTAATTAAAGGGGAGGATTAACTACAATTTCAATTGTCTCGTTGTAAATAATTACTCACGAGATGGTAACACTGTGAAAGATATAGTTACCACTGTTTAAGTAGTATAAGAAACTTTCATTAGTGTGGTAGTGAATAGGTCGATGGAGTAAGCAGATGTTAAATCTCAAAGCTGAGTTGCGTCGTTTAAACCCTGGAAAACCTGTTAGAGTGGCAGGCAGGGTGGCTAAGCCCCATACAAATAATTAAAAATATAGTATTAAAAAAAATACATGTAAGTTAAAATAAAGTTGTTGTAACTTGATAATTTTTAGAGTACTGGCAACATGACGTTAAAGGTTGAAAACGATCGAAATGCAAGCTGGCAGCAAACCGTTTAATTACCAGAAACCATTTCTAATATGATTTGCTTGCTTACTTGTCTTCATATCTCCCTATTAAAAGCATCTTAAAACTTGTTTCTGAGGGCGTATAGCTTTAGCTCCTGTTACTTTAGCTTTCACAGTTTTACCAATTGTAGCATTAGCTCCCAAGCGTAAATGCTTTACGAATGAATCTGTGTTATTTCCCTGCTTTCATTCATATCTTGTTCTTCCAAAATAAAACAATTCTCAGTTTAAACCTGGTTCGAGAGATTTCTGCTACGAAATATATACGGATTATATTTTTAGGTAGATTTCGAAGAAAAATATACCTATTGAGATCGGTACGATATCTAAGTATATATATATATATATATATAT